>CM038671.1:88569878-88853927 GCA_021605145.1 Aegilops bicornis | reverse complement strand
CGACCGTTAGGCATTTCGGTGGGGCTGATATGATCAACTCGGTGGGACCGATGTGCTAGGGTTAGGGTAAAACCTCATCTCGGTTTGACCGATTACACAAATTCGGTGGGACTGATTTTGGTAATAAGCTAACCAGAGAGTTGGTCAAGCAAACTCGGTGAGACCAATTACATATCTCGGTGAGACCGAAATTATTGCAACAGGAACCAGAGAGTTTGCAAGCCCATCTCGGTGAGACCGGGATCCCATCGGTGAGACCGAATTGGCTAGGGTTTCTGGCAGTGGCTATGTCAAGTGAACTCGGTGGTGCCGGATAGATCAAATCGGTAGGGCCGAGTTTGACTTTTGGTTTGGGACATATGTGGATACAGAAAGTGGTTGAGGGCTTTGGAGCATATCACTAAGCACTTTGAGCAAACAAGCCATTAAGCAACACCTCATCCCCTTTTAATAGTATTGGCTTTTCCTATGGACTCAATGTGATCTTGGACCACTAAAATGAAAATGTAGAGTCTTGAGCTTGAGCCAATTTGCATCCTTAGCATTTTGAAGGGGTTCCACATCCTCTTGTCCACGCCACTCCACTGTTGAACTCATCTGAAATTTACTAGATAAGAGTATTAGTCCAACAAGAGATATGTTGACATTAATTACCAAAATCACCCAGGGAGCACTTGTGCTTTCAACCTCCCCCTTTTTGGTAATTGATGATAACATACATCAAAGCTTTAGATAAAGATATAAAGAATAACAAGTAAAGCTTTGGAAGGACATGTAACATGCATTGGCTCCCCCTACATGTATGCAATCATGTCAATATGGAATGTAAGAGCATGTGAATGCATAAGCATGGCAGAGCAAGCAATGAGTTACATGTATCTTGGCTATATGCATAAGAGCAAATGATATGGATATAGGAAATGTACCTTCATGTTCATGAGTCTTTCTTGCAAACAATATGTACATCAGCAAGAGATCTTCATGCACATGAGTGTGATGCATATACTTACCTTGTGGTTTTGAGCTGGCTTTGGAAGAGATGAACCTGAGTAATCAAGGTTAGATAACACAGATACATCTACTAAATAGAGCAAGAACTGTAAACCACAAGAGTACCAAGACTGGGATGACATGTAGAGAATGAGTACTAGGTACTGTATTGGATATAGACATGGCCCCAAAGGTAAAAGATATGCAATGAATTCAAGATTTCCTTCCCTTAGATGGCTTTCTCCCCCTGAATCTTATATTGGATAATGGGAGAATATAGGGAAAAGAAAATCAAAGCAAAACAAATCAGAGCACACAAAAACATACACAAACTAACATGTCTTTCCCCTCTTGAAGACATGTGACTTCTCTCCTCTTGAATACCAAGCATTTGGGGCTCTTTGATGTGATTATCTCTCTTCCCCTTTTGAAGTGATTAAGCTTTGATGTGATCTCTCTCCCCCCTTTGACATCAATTTCCAAGAAGGGAGCTTCTGGAGTGTGAGTCAAAATAGGTTTGGTCCTTGAGTCACAAAGCAAAGTAACATATAGAATGTGATGTTGGCAGAGGACAAGAATCATCGAGTGGAGCTGGAGCAAATATGCAGGATGAAAATTACAAAGTGTCTGCTCAGCACTGAAATCGGTAACACCGAGTTGTTTACGCACCGAAATGGTTCGGTTTGACCAAAAGTGGCAATCCGGTGTGTCCGAGTTCAACACAGAGATAACATTTTGTCACCTCAGCTGACTAGGCAAATAAGATCACACAAAGATTTGCAAGGAATTAACTAAAACATTTGCAATGAATTGGATGCAGGGAATGTAGAACATAACAGAGAAAAGAAAAGAAATCTAGAACAAGTTTTTTTATTTAAAAAGGGGAACAATCTATGCAAGAGACAAATGCAATGTAACATCCCAAAATTCTAAATTTTGGAATGTTATTTTAAATAAATAACTATGCTTGATTGTCTGATTGTTGGTTTGATGGATTGAGTGAAACTGAGTGAAATTTGAAATTTTTGAAAGTTGAATGAGAGGGAATGAAATGACTTTCCCAAAACTTTCCATTTTGCATTTTTGGATCCCAATTGAACTCAAGTTCATTGCAACACCAAAACCTAGAGTGAAGATGACATGACTTCTTCCATTTTGAAATGAATAGGGTTTTGGAAAAAGAATTGAATTTCATTTGGGAAGTTTTCAAATTCAAAGCTTTATGCAACTCAATGATTTTCATGAGGGAAGATAAAATGACTTCTTCAATTATATGAAATAGGAGTTGGAAGTTATAAAGAATCAAGTTGAAAATCATTTGAAAGTGCCTTGAAACCCTCTTTCAAATTTTGAGTTTTGAATTTGAATTTCAAACTTGGCATGTGGGAAACATTTCAAAAAACTATGCCTGATAAGTACTTGATCAAAAGTATGAGAGGAGCAAACATGACACTCCAAAAATATCAGAGGAAACAATGCCAAAAGTTTTGGATTCAAATCTGAATTTTATTTGAATTTGAAAAAAAAAATGGATTTTTATAAAGTTTGGATTTTGCCTTTGGAAAAATGTTCAAATGAAAGGGAATATTCCCCTGATCATTTTGGTATATACATACCCTATATAAAATATTTATAGATATTGTTTTATTTCTGTTTTAGTTTTATTTAAAATAATAATAATAAAAAAAAACCCCCAGGCGCCAGCCAGGCCCCCTGGCCCAGCCAGTGAAGCCCCCACCGGGCCCACCGAGTCGGCCCAGAGGCCAGCCCAGCGAGCCAACCGACCGGCCTCACCTCCCCCTCGCCCGAAAACCTTCGGCGTCGGCCACCCGCTCGCTCCTCACCCCTCCCCCTCTCACTGACCCGTGGGCCCCGCCCCTCTTCTTCCCCCGCCCCACGCCACGCCGACCTCGCCGGAGATCGCCGGATCCCGAAGGATCCGGGATTCCGATCCCCTCCCCGATCGCCTCCCTTACCCCGACGAGGCCCCCGCCTATATAAACCGGACCCCCGCACCCCATTCCCCCCCTTACCCCCTCGCCGGAGCCCCTCCTCTCTCTCTCACGCCGCCGAGCCGAGCCATCCGCCGCCGCCATTGTCGTCGCCGTCGCCGCCCTAGCCACCCCGACCCCCACCGACCCCACCAGGCGCTCCCAGAGCTCCCCTTTCCCGACCACTCCGTCGACCTCCCCGACGCAAGCCACCGCCGGCGCCTCATCGCCGCCCGCCCGCCGCCGCCGTCGAGCATGATAAGTCACCGGAAGCCCCCTCCCCCGTCCGATGCGCCACCAACGGTCTAGATTAGATCGCCCCCGAAGGGGTATCCCTTTTAATATAAACCGGACCGGCCCGGTTTAGTTCACGGTTTATTTTAGTTTAGGTTTATTTGTTTAGGCTGGTTCGTTTTTAGTTAACCCTAGGCCCGTTTAGACTAAGTTACGACATTGTACAAGTATAGGCCCATTAGGCCTTTTCTTTTTATTTTGATTTTCTGTTTCTGAGAATAGTCTCTGCTTTCAAAAATGTATATCTTTTATTCTGTTTAATATTTTTGATGATTCTTTTTTGTTGGATTGCAAATTTTATGTAGTTTCTGTAGAATACATATTTAGCTATGTTAAAATAATTAATTAAAATGCTTTAATATTGTTTTAGTCAGAATAGCAAATCTGTTATAACTTGAGTTAGAAAAATTATTTTTGCATGATTCTTTTGTCACCACTTTATTTTGACATTGCCAAACCCTAGAAATTAACTTGGTTATTTTAGGATTAATAAATAATTAGTTTTAGACAGAATCCTATTAATCATAATTAATTAACTATTTCCTGTTTTCCTAATTAATTAAATAGTAAATTAATTTATTCTTAACTTGTGATTAGTTATTCTAGGTTAGTTTCTGTCATTCTAGTAGATGAACTTTTATTTATAATTAATAAAAGGTTTTAATTTATTTTTCTTAATAGAAATTGGATTAGGCCTAAAATGAGTTTTATAATAGCTTTTTAATTAATTCTTTTTGCTCCTAGTTGCTTAGTGAATCCTTTTCTGTTAAGTTAACCTAAAACCATGATTAGATTAAATTAAGGAATTTTTGTTAAAAAAAAACTATTTTAGTTATTGTTTGGAATAGGAAAAACTTTGAATTGGCTTTATTTGAGTTTTTCTTTTGGATTGAGTTTTGGTTGTTTGTTGTGTTGTGTTACTTTTGTTATGTTGTGTTATGTGATCCTATTGCTATGTGCTTATTTTAGCTATTGTTTGCCTCGGTAGAATTTCCGGAGTGCGAAGATTGCTACTACGAAACCCTAGTTTTTTCAAGATCGTCAACCGTGCAAGTTCACTTGACCATGCTTTTCTTACCTATGTTTTATTGCATTTAGTGGCACCATTGCAACCACCCCTCAAGAGTGTTATTGAATCCTTGTAGTTGAGTAGTATGAATGAGGTAGGAACCCATCACCCTGTTACCAAGCCCTGGACGTTATTTGTTTTAATGCTACGCTATAGTAGACGGGGTTTGGTATGAGTGCACGAGAGTGGTGTGAAGAAGGAGGACTCTACGTCAATGACGACAACTCCATGATGGAATCTGCAAGGACTGCACCTTCAAGACCTCAAGACTTCAAGACTCGAGACAAGAATTCAATACACACTCTTTGGGTGAAGGACGGTTGACGGGCAGCCCCGAGAAACCAGTGGTTGGCGGGATGCATGGAGAAGCGCCATGACATCTCATGGAAAGCTTCACCCAGACTCAAAGAGACGGAAGAATACTTCATGACCGGAAGCTTACCTGTGCAACCGCAAGTCATTATGGGCTCTGGCTTGGTTGACCTTAGTGGTGACTCTGGCTGGGACGGTACTAGCAGATGTAGAAGGACGGTAGGATTGGATGGGTACCGGACAGTGGTCAGAGGAACTCTTTGGAAGACCATGTTTCGGTCATCTTGTTCTCAAACATCCTGAAGTGCGAGAACGTAAAGAGAGGATCGAATCTTGCGGGTAAAGTGTACAAACCTCTGCAGAGGGTTATAACCTAATCGATTAGCCGTGTCCCGGTTACGGACAATTTGAGCATCTGGACTTGGATCTATCTCGAACTCTCAACACCGGATTGATAACTTAATTGTGGGCAACTTATGATGACTTTGGGCTATGAGACATCGGTTGGCGGAACCATGTCATGATAGAAAACTCCTTAGTACAGACTTCACTCTATTCCTTTGATGTAGGTAAAATAAAATCAGCTTTTACATAAACAAAACTCGAATCTGAGCCATAAAGCCATATTGCATATAGTATAGTTTTATCATCTGTTTTCTCATATTGTGATCTTGCCGGTACATTCAATGTACTGACCTACACGGCTGCAACGTATCATGTTGCGGATACTTTCCTCGACGAGTAAGAGTTACGATACAGGTTACAGATCTACACTCAACCTGCCGATGGCGTTGATGGGACTCCACACCCGCTTGACTTGTTTCATTGAGTATTATGAGGTATATATCGCTTTACGTTATTTATGCATGTGATTGCACTTTGATATATACATTGATGTACTGTGTGTGCCAAAGATCTTGATCCGTGGATGGCATAGAACACAGAGGCTTGACCGTCTGAGGTCGGGTCGCTACAGAAGATGGTATCAGAGCACATGTTGACTGTAGGACGTGACCCTAGAAACCGGAAAGCCCTAGGACAGGATGTCTCAAAAAAAAACTTTATTTTCAAAAGGATCCTTTACTTCTCTTCTTTTCTGATTTTATCAAGTAGTCCCCCTTACCTCAAATAGTTAGAATATACCCCTTTTCCCTTTTGACCAAACGAAGAATCAATCAAGCCGCTCCAAGAAGGACAAGATATCGGATAACTGATGGCCTCTTCAGAGTAAAGAGGATTTCACCATGCATTAGAAGAATTGAAGCTACAACAGTTGAAGACTGAAGACTTGAAGAATCTGAAGAATTATTTGACCTTTAGAAGACCAAACCCCTGTTACACACTTACGTTAGATGCGACGATGTGTGAGCTGTCATTTGTTTGATGTTTTTCCGACAGCCACAAAGTAAAACTTGTTTCAAAAAAAAAACTATTGATTGTATTGTGTGTATATCCCTCCCCACCTCTCTCTCATCTCACCTTAAAACCCTTGAACCCCATAGATGATGAATGAAGTTGGGTGATATTCTCTGGACGAAGACTTCGGTAGGAGGCGGAGCTATGGATGCGTAACATGGAGAATCACTTCGGGAACAATTTGGTTTCAAGAAAGTATGAGGTCCAATACGCTCTTCAAGATTTTACGTAAAGTGCTGCAACTGGTGGAGAATGCATCAATCCATACAAGGATTTAAAAGAGCAAGAACTTCGGGAGGAATTCAAGAAGACCACGATGAGATCACGTCTTATCCGTAAGCACAATGATACACCAAGAAGTAAACCTTATGCCTGCAAGATTTGCGGGAAATAGGACACACCGGAGGAACACAAAGATGGATGCCCTCATTGTGAGGAGAAACACCCAACCGAGGAATGCCCAACTAGTCGTGTGACTTGCTTCCTGTGTGAAGGAACCACCCACTACCCGGTGCAAAGTGTCACATTTACTCCATGGTGCAACAAACTGTTCCAAGCGGGAAGATGGAATGAAAGAAACCCTCAAAGAAGACCTAGAAGAACCAGTAATGAATGAAAGTGTTGACGACTGGATGGAGAAGGTCTCGACAGATTTTACTCCAATGCCTGCTATTCATGTGGAGAAGAAGGACATTTTTCACAAGATTGCACCAAGGAAAGAAAGGAGTATCCGGGATATTTCCGGCAATGAAGTGAAGTTTGACCCTCCGGAGATAGAAACTCCGATCATTACAGAGAATTCCGTGAAGAGAAAAAGAAGGCAACCCGAGAACAACACAATTTTTGGCAGAGAAGGACCTAAGTCATATCACTTGTTACAGGTGCAAGGATTTAGGTCATTTCGCTAGTAAATGCCCGTAAAAGAAGCCAAGAATCCAAGGAGCCCGTGATAATCACAAAGAAGCCCCGAGACATGTCGGAAGTCATTTGTTTTCGCTGCAAGAAGGCAGGACATTATGCTACTAAATGTCCCGACAAGATGAAAGCTGGAGTTGAGTAGTTGGAATTTTGATATTGGAAACAAGAGTAATAGAAAGCAATTTCATTTTCATGAGTTCAATGAGTTGAGTTATGTAATGGGTGCTCAGAGTTTGTAATGAATGCATGAATCAATAAAGTTAAGGTGTGATGATTTCATATGTTGAATTTTATGAGTTGTTACTCCATGAACAAAGAGTTTTGACCATTTTCGAGGATATGAGAAAAATATGGTCTATGGATGGATTAGTGAATTTCATTTTTTAGGGTGGTAGTACCCTGTGAAGAAGACTAGACTAATGGATAAGAAAATATATATTCCACGGACTGTAGTTCGAAGGAAAAAAAAATAAGTTGGAGTTTTGTTTTGATATGATGGTATGAAGAAACAGAGTACTACTGGATTTAAGGAGGTGTAACAAGAGAGTTACCCCAAGGATGAGTTAAAGCTGCACTAGTGTTGAAGTGGGCCATCACCCACAGGCCCAAGAATTGATAAGGATCAAGTACCCACTGGAGAAAGAAATTTTTGGGAAGACTGCGATTTGATCAGCAGACGATTCTATAGGAGTTTACGCAAAACCTGAGAGTTGTTAAGGAACGATAGATGTTTGTTTGGCCTGCAGAATCAATGGATTTTTCCGAACTTGGTCCGCCGACAAGAGAAATTCTGCAATACTTGTGAGGATGACCGAGTGTTAGAATGCGAGATTCGCTAAACCATGTACAAGGTAATGATTTGGGTACGGGATGGATTGATCACCATACCGACTTACTCTTATTATTCGCTTTGCTATATGGGATGGTAAAATCTGAGTGACTTACCTATAGTAGAAAGACGACGATCAAAACCTTGTTTAAACCTTAGAAAGGTATAGGTATTTTTTCCCTTGTACACGGCAGTTGTTGCCAACCGTAGGTTATACGGTGAGGTTCAACCCAGACCCGTTTTCTGCAGGAGAAACCATTAATGTAGACCACCATGAGTATTTCGATAGCTGTCTAGAATGGACACGGACCTATCAGCTAAGAAGATCCAGTCTCCATTTAACCACAACTTTGAAGAACCGACCCAAGGTTTCGAGGAAAACTTTACGCTCCTAACAGAAGAGCGTTAATGAAGGAGTTATTGTAAGATATGTGAAGATACATACATTGTCAGCACCCCAGAGGAAGTATCTGAGTTTATTGGAACCGTAATCTCGTTTTTAAGTGTGGTAGCACCCCTGATCTTCCGACCAAACATTTGCTAGTAGACCCCAACCCCTAACCTTTTCTTGCTAGCCTCTTCGAATCTCGAGGACGAGATTCATTTTAAGTGTGGTAGGTTTGTAACATCCCAAAATTCTAAATTTTGGAATGTTATTTTAAATAAATAACTATGCTTGATTGTCTGATTGTTGGTTTGATGGATTGAGTGAAACTGAGTGAAATTTGAAATTTTTGAAAGTTGAATGAGAGGGAATGAAATGACTTTCCCAAAACTTTCCATTTTGCATTTTTGGATCCCAATTGAACTCAAGTTCATTGCAACACCAAAACCTAGAGTGAAGATGACATGACTTCTTCCATTTTGAAATGAATAGGGTTTTGGAAAAAGAATTGAATTTCATTTGGGAAGTTTTCAAATTCAAAGCTTTATGCAACTCAATGATTTTCATGAGGGAAGATAAAATGACTTCTTCAATTATATGAAATAGGAGTTGGAAGTTATAAAGAATCAAGTTGAAAATCATTTGAAAGTGCCTTGAAACCCTCTTTCAAATTTTGAGTTTTGAATTTGAATTTCAAACTTGGCATGTGGGAAACATTTCAAAAACTATGCCCGATAAGTACTTGATCAAAAGTATGAGAGGAGCAAACATGACACTCCAAAAATATCAGAGGAAACAATGCCAAAAGTTTTGGATTCAAATCTGAATTTTATTTGAATTTGAAAAAAATGGATTTTTATAAAGTTTGGATTTTGCCTTTGGAAAAATGTTCAAATGAAAGGGAATATTCCCTGATCATTTTGGTATATACATACCCTATATAAAATATTTATAGATATTGTTTTATTTCTGTTTTAGTTTTATTTAAAAAAAATAATAATAATAAAAAAAAACCCCCAGGCGCCAGCCTGCCCTCTGCCCAGCCAAGCCCCCCACCACCAAAGCCCACCGAGTCGGCCCAGAGGCCACCTCAATGAGCCAACCGACCGCCTCACCTCCCTCGCTCAAAACCTTCAAGGCCGCCACCCGCCGCCTCCTCACCCCTCCTCTCATCGACCCGTGGGCCCCGCCTCTTCTTCCCCGCCCACGCCACGCCGACCTCGGAGATCGCCGGATCCGGCGATCCGGATTCGATCCTCCCGATCGCCTCCCTTACCCCGACGAGGCCCCGCCTATATAAACCGGACCCCTTTTATTCCCCCTTACCCCCGGAGCCCTCCTCTCTCTCTCACGCCGCCGAGCCCGAGCCAGCCGCCGCCGCCATTGTCGCCGCCGTCGCCGCCCTAGCCCCCCCCCACCCCCCCCGACCCCACCAGACGCCTCCCCGAAGCTCCTCAAGACTCCGCCCGCCACTCCGTCGACCTCCCGACGACCGGAGCCACCGGCGCCTCATCGCCGCTGCCGCCCGCCGAACGCCGGTAAGTCACCGAGACCTCCCCGTCTGGCGCGCCACCAACGGTCTAGATTAGATCGCCCCCGAAGGGGTATCCCTTTTAATATAAACCGGACCGGCCCGGTTTAGTTCGCGGTTTATTTTAGTTTAGGTTTATTTGTTTAGGCCGGTTCGTTTTTAGTTAACCCTAGGCCCGTTTAGACTAAGTTACGCACAGGGCACAGTATAGGCCCATTAGGCCTTTTTCTTTTTATTTTGATTTTCTGTTTTACAGAATAGTCTCTGTTTTCAAAAATGTATATCTTTTATTCTGTTTAATATTTTTTGATGATTCTTTTTTTGTTGGATTGCAAATTTTATGTAGTTTCTGTAGAATACATATTTAGCTATGTTAAAAATAATTAAAAATGCTTTAATATTGTTTTAGTCAGAATAGCAAATCTGTTATAACTTGAGTTAGAAAAATTATTTTTGCATGATTCTTTTTGTCACCACTTTATTTTGACATTGCCAAACCCTAGAAATTAACTTGGGTATTTTAGGATTAATAAATAATTAGTTTTAGACAGAATCCTATTAATCCTAATTAATTAACTAGTTCCTGTTTTCCTAATTAATTAAATAGTAAATTAATTTATTCTTAACTTGTGATTAGTTATTCTAGGTTAGTTTCTGTCATTCTAGTAGATGAACTTTTATTTATAATTAATAAAAGGTTTTAATTTATTTTTCTTAATAGAAATTGGATTAGGCCTAAAATGAGTTTTATAATAGCTTTTAATTAATTCTTTTTGCTCCTAGTTGCTTAGTGAATCCTTTTCTGTTAAGTTAACCTAAAACCATGATTAGATTAAATTAAGGAATTTTTGTTAAAAAAAAACTATTTTAGTTATTGTTTGGAATAGGAAAAACTTTGAATTGGCTTTATTTGAGTTTTTCTTTTGGATTGAGTTTTGGTTGTTTGTTGTGTTGTGTTACTTTTGTTATGTTGTGTTATGTGATCCTATTGCTATGTGCTTATTTTAGCTATTGTTTGCCTCGGTAGAATTTCCGGAGTGCGAAGATTGCTACTACGAAACCCTAGTTTTTTCGAAGATCGTCAACCAGGCAAGTTCACTTGACCATGCTTTTCTTACCTATGTTTTATTGCATTTAGTGGCACCATTGCAACCACCCCTCAGTAGTGTTATTGAATCCTTGTAGTTGAGTAGTATGCATGAGGTAGGAACCCATCACCCTGTTACCAAGCCCGGAACGTTATTTCTTTTAATGCTACGCTATAGTAGACGGGTTTGGTATGAGTGCACGAGAGTGGTGTGAAGAAGGAGGACTCTACGTCAATGACGACAACTCCATGATGGAATCTGCAAGGACTGCACCTTCAAGACCTCAAGACTTCAAGACTCGAGACAAGAATTCAATACACACTCTTTGGGTGAAGGACGGTTGACGGGCAGCCCTGGAGAAACAAGTGTTTGGCCGGGATGCATTGAGAAGCGCCATGACAACTCGCGCAAAGCTACACCCAGACACAAACAGACGGAAGAATACTTCATGACCGGACGCTTACCTGCAACCGCAAGTCATTATGGGCTCGCTTGGTTGACCTTAGTGGTGACTCTGGCTGGGACGGTACTAGCGTATGTAGAAGGACGGTAGGATTGGATGGGTACGGACAAAGTGGTCGAGGAACTCTTTGGAAGACCATGTTTGGTCATCTTGTTCTCAAACATCCTGAAGTGCGAGAACGTAAAGAGAGGGATCGAATCTTGCGGGTAAAGTGTACAAACCTCTGCAGAGGGTTATAACCTAATCGATTAGCCGTGTCCCGGTTACGGACAATTTGAGCATCCGGACTTGGATCTATCTCGAACTCTCAACACCGGATTGATAACTTAATTGTGGGCAACTTATGATGACTTTGGGCTATGAGACATCGGTTGGCGGAACCATGTCATGATAGAAAACTCCTTAGTACAGACTTCACTCTATTCCTTTGATGTAGGTAAAATAAAATCAGCTTTTACGCAAACAAAACTCGGAATCTGAGCCATAAAGCCATATTGCATATAGTATAGTTTTATCATCTGCTTTCTCATATTGTGATCTTGCCAGACATTCAATGTCTTGACCTACACGGCTGCAACGTATCATGTTGCGTATACTTTCCTCGACGAGTAAGAGTTACGATACAGGTTACGGTCTACACTCAACTGCCGATGGCGTTGATGGGACTCCACACCCGCTTGACTTGTTTCCACTGAGTATTATGAGGTATATATCAGTTTTACGTTATTTATGCATGTGATTGCACTTTGATATATACATTGATGTACTGTGTGTGCCAGCATACTGATCCAGGGATGGCATAGAACACAGAGGCTTGACCGTCTGAGGTCGGGTCGCTACATGCAAGAACACAGAGAAACACTAGAGAACTTCATCTAGAAATGGTCAGCGATAAAGTCACCTATGTTAGAGTATATTGACTGAGGAGTCAAGTGAGAACACTTGATCTAGGTCATACTCATCATTTAAGCTCAAAATGGGGTTACCATTTTTTGTTTAAGCAAATTGATGTATTCGCATCTTGTAGCTGCTTTGACCAATGACTTGGGGTAAAGCTTCCCTAAGATGGAATAACACGCCTTGGGTGGTGGTGTTGATCTTGATCATGTAGTTGAACTTGTGTGGGATGCTCACGGTTGATGTAGATCATCAATGGTTGGGAGCACCACTTGTAGTTTGAGTTCATCTACCTACATGGGTTAGTCTTGCAAGGAAGAGCACTTGTGTATCCAAAATGACTATCATGAATTTTGATATCAAATGAAATTTGACATATAGAATTTGTCAAAGGATATGTTGAAAGGTTTCATGCTTCCTTGTCTTCAACCACCATATTGTAGAGACATGGTGATGTAGAGATTGCTTAAGATGTGAGTGATTTGCAATCTCATAGATTTAGATTCATCCAAGTACCTACAAGGGTTAAATAGCATGCAAGGGTGCAAATATATCCAAGACATATGATCATCTTCATAAGAGAAATATCAAGGATTAGATAAAGGCTCATGCCTTGCATGTATCCAAATGGAGTTTCTACTCCAAGTTTGAGGCATCAATGATGTTCAATTCACCTCTCAAACGGCAAAATACTTTCTCATCAAGCGGTTTGGTGAATATATCCACCAATTTCTTATTGATACGAACATGCTTAAGATCAATGTCCCCTTTAGCAACGTGATCTCAAATGAAATGATGATGAACTTCAATACACTACAAAAAAAATACACTTCCGTGATGATACGTGTTTGTCACAGTAGGCCACGTTTTCTGTCATGCATGTACATCCATGACAAATTTATGACAAAATCAAGATAGGCATACCTGTGCTGTCGTAGAAGTGTTCCATGACATTACCAAAATTATCATCACGGAAATGTCCACTTCTATGATGATAAATCACGCGTCACAGAAGTACTTTCGTCAAGGTTGACCGACACGTGGCATCCACCATAACGGAACGCCGTTAAGCTATCAGGTCCGGTTTTGGATCCGATAACCCATTAACAGCCCAGACAATGGGGATTTTCCACGTGTAAAATCATCATTGGCTGTAGGAAACACGTGTCAGCTCCGTGTTGGCACATGTGTCACTCGTCCAATGGGCGAGATGCGCCTATGGTATGTTAACACGTGGACCGGCCCAAAAGTGGCCCATAAAGTTTAAATGGGCCGGCCCAACTAAAGGCCCACAAGATTTTGCGGGCCATAATGGGTCGGCCCAGCTAAAGGCCCACAAGATTTTATGGGCCATAATGGGCCGCCTGTGAAGGCCCACAAGATTTTTGCAGGCCATAATGGGCCGGCCCAGGTGAAGGCCCACAAGATTTTTGTGGACCATAATGGGTCGGCCCAGCTAAAGGCTCACGAGATTTCACCAACATTAATGGGCCAGCCCAGCTGTAGGCCCACAAGATTTTGAGGACCCTAGTAGGCCGTCCCATTAACTGGCTGCCATGTTTTGGGCCAAATGTCGGCCCATAATTGATCCGGTCCATTAATGGCCTGCCACATTCCGGGCCTAATAATGGCCCATATGAGATCCGACCCGTTAAAAGCCGACCATGTTCTGGGCTAAATTACGGCCCAGATTAGGTCCGGCCCTTTAAGAGGCTTTGGGCTAAATTATGGCCCATGTCAGATTCGGCCCATCAACTGGACGCTATGCTTTTGGGCCCACTTGCTAAAGGCCCATTTAGTAATTCGCCCGATATTAGTTTCGATGCATAAGGGCCCGTTTAACATTTTGGCCCTATATTAATTTCGCCCGTTAAAAGCCCGTCATATAGTTGGGCCTAACTACGACCGGTTTGCATCCGCACCTTTCATGACCGATAATCTGATTGGGCCAAACAAGGACCGAGACTATTTTGGCCTGTTATAAGCCCATGATTTGATTGGCACATTCATGGGCCGGGGTCTATTTCGGCTTGCTGCCGGCCCGTGAGCTGTTCGACATGTTTCAGGCCCAACCTACTTTTCAGCCTCCTAAAGGCCCATTGAGTTTTCTTGGGAAAATAGGGCCGGCGGTTTACTCGGCCTATTAAAGGCCCGAATCTACTAGTTGGCCAGCTTACATTTAGGCCTGTTAATGGACCAAAATGACGGGGCCCATGATGCGGATCATACATGGTGATTTGCATGACGGCCTGATTATGTACCGTAATTTTACGGTTTGGCCGGTTTACTGCAAAGACAGGATATATATACAGTAAAATAACTGCAGCATCGTGAATAAGAAAAAAAACCTAGACTATACAATAAAGAAATTACGGCATATTACATCCACACTGGGCATCAAAGTTCGCCACTATGATAATAAAGCACAAGCAGACAAATAGATTACATACACTTTGGGCATCAAAGATCGCCACCAAAGGCAACTAAACACGCTGACAAAATAATATACAAAACCGACAACACTTCAATAGAGTTCAAGAAAGGTTAGCCCTGCTCGGAGCTGCAGCAAGAAGCCGAAAGCAAGCCGGGTGAGATCGCACTTGTTTGACACTTATATCCTCCTCACTCTGAAAGATAAACAGGCAGACATAGGACAGGTTTTGCACATATAAGTATCAGTGCTGACAATTCATCACATTTCTTACTAACGAATAAAGTGACACAGTTTAAAATAGCATTAAAACAATATGGTATTGTTCAGGTCAAGACATGGCAGGAAATGACATTGTGAAGGAGTTGGCAGCTTCACGACACCACTGAACTCATAAGTATCAATGGTTAGTGTGCTGTCAATTTATCCCATTTCAGATTGGCAAAATAAGATCACTTGCTCAGAGTAGTTTAATTTACATGGTATGAAGAAGGAACTTGGTTGTAAAACTGAAAACTTAAATTGAGAAGGACAAAGTTTTGTTTATGAACTGGAGTACATAATAAACTTTAAACGTGCAATTTGATGCAAACACCAAAAATAAACAGCTGTTGCAGTCATGCCTAACCAAATATACACAACAAATTTTGAAGGCTTGAGAAGGACAAACTTATATTATTGGCGAAGGCATGCTCTATAAAGCCCTTGTCCATGCTGATGGGGGGGGGGGGATTCAAGAAGTTTACCACAGAATCTTCTTCATAAGCATTGCCTTTATTTTACATTTTGTTAAGAGTGAATATAGATGTGACAATATAAGAAAAAATGGAGAATATTTAAGATAAGATGAAGAGTGATGCTACATAACCAAGTAGCTATAAATGTAGGTACATCGATACAGGCAAAAGGTACAGCCAAGAGCAATGCAGAGCTAAACTTCTTCAGTACCATCGGTGTTATCCAACCTTATGGTAAGAGTAAATATAGATCTTATGTGTAGAAAATGGAGGGCAAAGGAAAATAAGCTGCAGAGTGATGGTACATGAACGTCAATATAAGTACACCGATAAAGGACAACAGTACCTACAAGAACAATGCGTAGCTAAAAATTTTCATTGGCATTGGATATATTCTACACTAATGTAACCATTCATACAGATCGAGATAATTTGGAGCGAACAATTGATAAGCAAGCTACCATGCATACTGCTGTCACATAATGAATCGTATGTATGCAAGTACAAAGGATACAGACAACAGGTACTAACAAGAGCAAAGCAGTGGGCAGCATATTTGCGATATCCTGTCGTTCTTTTCAAACCGGAATTCTTTTTCGAGCAGATTTCCTGCAAAAAAGATCCCTAAGGCACATGCGGAAAAGTAGAAGTTCAAATTGTCATGCGATATCATAGACAATACCTCATCCTCGGAACAAGACCAGTGCATAACAAGGTTTTTCCATTCAATGTCTTCTAAATTTAGCACATGAGACTTCACCGTAAATTCATTTATAGACTTGCCATCAAAGTGTGATTTCCTCGAGTAACACCAATACTGCTGCAATGCTTCCTTGAAAAGCGCAAGCAAGCTTTGCTCGTCATGACTATCCAGATTGACCTCGCCTACTTACAACAATGTAATGTAAATCATTGATGTGTTCAATCAAGAGAAAACAGGAAAAATCACCATGAATAATAGCACTTACACGTAAGTGGGACAGAAGATGTGAAAATGGTGTTTGTCTTCACTATAATCTTCCAATGATGGGAATATATGCACGTAGTCCCTAACAACATTGAAAGCATTGTCTTTTAAACTGGGAATAACTGGAATGGGGTCCCAATCTGCAGGAATTGGCCGTCTTTGCAATTGGGATAGGTCTTCGGCCGATGGACTTGCTGTACTTTTTGCTGGAGTGGGATTTTTCTGTGGTACGGCTGGTGCTATGGCAACTGAAATCGGCATACCTTTTGCTGGAGTGCAGGTCCTGTGTGGTGGGGCTAGTGGTGTGGCCAGTGAAGTATGGGTACAGTCTGCTGGAGTCGGTCCTACGTTTTGTGTCACTGGTTGTACAACCAATATAAGTGGGGTGTTGTCTAATTTCCCCAGCACAACCATGTTTTTCAAAGACTTTGCTGGTGCTCCTTCAGGTTCGGCAATCACCCTCTTCCTTTTTGATGTCTGATGCACAAGAACAACATTTGAGTGGAAAAACATGGTATGATGACAGATGGAATATGTATTGATAATGGATGGGCATGGCATCTCGACATATATGATGAGTAAACTAAGCAGATGGTGGTGCAACAAAGTAGAAGAAATGCAAGACAACATATGCAAGATACACGCAATCAATAAAACCTTGCCAAATTAGAGTAGGCACCTTGATGGGTGAACATGACAGGCCATCTGCCTTTGACTCCTCGAGGTTAGAATAGTCATTAGGATCATATTCTGAACAAGAATCTACAGGCGGGGAGTGTATGAGTTTCATTGCATCCAGGATGGCACTCAATGCCTTGGTGCCAATTTTGTAACTCATTGCAGTGTTCCACAATATTCTTCTGATGTGCGGATTCTGATATTCACTGTAATTACGTATAATATCTGAGAACCATGAAAACATAAATAGTTGTGAGATTATCTTTGTAATGCAGAGGATATTCTAATATAGGGGCGCCCCTGTCAACACTTGTGTTCTATCACTGGATTCTGATGAGAGAGCTCATGTGTGCTGTAATATGGTGCGTGCATTTATATAATCTGGCACAAGTACACAAAAAATAGGCTCCAGAAGTAAGGATAGTTGGCAGATGATAGGTTCAAAATATACTGTATAGAGAGTTTATTGACAAACCATGATAACAAGAGCACACATCAACTAGGTAGATCATAGTGTACATAAAAGGGGTACACCGTAATCACGATATATAAATCGGGAAAGTGGAACTGGCTTGAAAATACGGTGTTGTATTGCTGCTAGTAATTGAAAGCCTATTGATAAAGTACATGCCAGCTCTATCAGCTGTTGACTGCAGATGTCCCTGCTCCCCTTCCTGACAAGGAACATACTGTACGTACTAAATACAGAATAACAAAAGAGGAACATGTTAAAGAATGTAAGAGGAAGCATATTCTTGAGATTCCGCAATTGCATACAATGTTGGTTGCCCACTCATGATGAATCACAAATACCAAAGAAATGCAATTCCATGTTGTCTCTCTATATGTGGCAATTTTGAACAAGAGTCATTAGGATCATATTCTCAACAAGAGTCAACAGTGGGGAGCGTATGAGTTTCATTGCATCCAGAATGGCACTCAATGCCTTGGTGCCAATTTTGTAAGTCATTGTAGTGTTTAGCTTCAAGAGTGGACTGTTGCTAGTGCGACACAAAGCAGCTACACAGATCATAGTGTGGATATGACGGGAAAACCGTAAGCATCAAAGTAAAATCAGCAAAGTGGAACTTGCTGGAATATATGTGCTAGTATTGCCGGTACAACTAGAAAGGCTTCGGATACCAGCTCTCTTCAACTGAAGGTGCGGTACTCAGTGTAACTCTCAAAGGCGACACAGCTCCCCCGCATTTCCTTGCTGTTCTTATAGGATTCAAGTGGGCAAGCCACTACAAATCCTATTCCCATGTTTACAAAATCCTACGAATTAAAGAGGCCCGAAGAGTTCAAAGTGTCCATACCAACCGACCGTATAGACCTCTACACTGCAAATGTCCCTGCTCATCTTCACTACAAGGAACATATCAGACTACTATCATACTCCCTCCGTTCCAAAATATAAGTCTTGGTAGAGATTTCCACTATGGATCACATAGATGAATCCAGATACATTTTAGAGTGTAGATTCACTCATTTTGCTCCATATGTAGTCCATGGTGGAATCTATACAAAGACTTGTATTTAGGAACGGAGAGAGTACTTATTAAAGAAGAACAGAAGAGGAACATGCTAAAGAAGAGCAAGCAGATTTTGGAGAATAAAATGTTCGTTGCGCAGTTCCCACACATGATGAACTAGAGCGCATTAAGAAAGCAACTCCCTGCTGTCTCTCTATATGTGGTGCACGTGCTTTTTTGAAAGTAAAGTAGGAAGATTAGCTGACCAATTAAATGTTATCTGTTTTAGTAATATCAGCATCATATCAGATTCGTACTTGAGCAACAAGTTTGGAATTACGAGTGGCAAGTTGTTTAGCTTGATGGATTCAGGAGCAGTGCTAAGCAGGTACGATGATGGTACTGAATATAAAGGCATGTCTGCATGCAAGTCACGTGACTTTTGTCATTTGGGTCAGTCGACCATTTCAGGCGGTTGGATGAAGATCCTACGTCTCCTAACCCTTCTTCTTCCTCGTCTCCAATTCTTCCCATACAGAACACCGCACGGGCCACCGACCGGACCACTTGCCCCCATCGCCTGTGTTCCTCCGCCACCCCGACCCCCACCCCCGCCCCCACCCGTGTCGATTTTTGTTCGTTTGGCAAGGCCCCACCATCGCCCCCCACAACCAAAGTCTCTACCCGAGCCCCTTCGTTCGCACCGACAAACTCCGGCGACCTTTGAAAAATCGACTAACCCAATTTTGAAATTTAGTCTACTGTGATTTAACTAGTGTGTAATATAAAAGGGGAAAACCATAAACATTGGGAGTATAGTGTTGAGTGTGCCATGGCGGATCTGAAGGTGAAAACTGGACAAAGGCAACTTCGCAACCAATGTTTGCTCTCAACTAGCAAGTAAGTGATGGACAAGAAATCTGAGTAAAGCAGTGGCGATCTATTTTCTTGCTGCGATAAATAAGTTGAGCAGATACGAAAGAGTACCGCCTCTGGTGCGGTGCCGTGTATGCATCTGCTGATAATTTGACGGTGCTGTGGTAGCGATGGCTGTCGGCGGCGTGGAAGCAGATCTAGGAGGGTAGACGATGGCGGCGGGGCGCGGTGGACGAGACGGTCGTAGGAGCGGCGTCGGCAAGGTGGACGACGGCAGGGATGAAGAGAGAGGACGAGATGCAATGAACCCAGTCCGAAGCCATGGATGAGAGAAGTCGATCTCTTGTAATGGACGACGGCGTTGGGGTATCAGCTCCGGCATGGTGGAGGAGGACGGCGGTGGATGGGGTGGTGGACGGAGGAGGCTGGGGTGGAGAGGGTGTTTTGGCGCTCACGGAGTGCGAATGGGGAAATGGAGGTGGAGAGGAAGGGGGGAACCATGTCTTCAGGTCGCGCTTGTCTCAAATGCGAGGAAATTTACAAACTTAGCCCCTGTTTCAAATTTCCTACATCACAGCAATATTTGTCGGTTGGGGATAGGACGGTAATCTCGCATACACCAAATATTTACCGACGAGAGTTTGTTTTTGGCGCCCACCGTGTATGAATCGGGGAGGGAGTAGATTTCGGCCGAGGACACATGGTGTTTTGGCGCCCACCGTGTATGAATCCGGGTGAGAGGCGGTTATGTCACGTTTGAGTGAAATTACAAACCTACCCCTATCGAAACCTATAGAAATTGAGCAGATAGGCTTTGCATGGAAGGGATAGGCAGTAGTAATTTCCATCTCGCAGATTTTGGTTTCGGGTGGTTACTGCGACTTTCCCCACTTCATTCAAATTTTGCAGAGTGCGCGTTTACCGTGCCAACTCAATTCGAATCCCGTTTGTATTCTATTTTTTTCGGTCGGGATCCATTTTCGATTGGAATAAAATTCTATATACATCAATTTTTTATATATACTTTCAAAAGCACAACACCCTTTATACATAAATATGGTTTACAAATGGCATGATCTCAGATTCATAAGGTTGTATCCATCAATTTGGATTTTCAAATATTTGAAACCACTTTATGTTGAAATCCAATGTATGCATTCCTTGCTAACTGTCTCCAATTAATGTGTGTTTCATGCGGGTTTTTACTTCTCAAACATGTATAATGTGTTTCACACACGCAACATATAGTGTAATCCCGTTTAGACATTAATTGCATATAAACCATGCATTGTTTCTAATTAAAGAATCTATGGATCACCAATATTGATAAACTATATAACATTACACGTGTCCCCAAATTCAAATGAATATGCATGTTTGATACACCAATTTATGCTATGATATTATCGATGTCGTGATCTCCAGTTTAAATATTTGAATCCCATTTAATCCAGATATTCGTCTCATATAACTATCACTCATGCTTATATAGGACTATCTCTCTAGACCTATACGCTGCTCATCGCCTCTCTCGGGTATCTCTCATGCTACCCGTGCATCGACAATGATCTTTTATCTTCGTAACACACTGACGGTACTCTCTCCCTCGACCTTCATCACTCTATCTCTCTCTAAGTATATCTCGCTCCCTGCTATGTGTCTCTAACTATGATTCTCCATGTGGAATATCTTTCTCTCACACAAACACAAAACTTTGTCTTCCGGGGTCTCATTTCTCTCTACTATTCCCATGTGTGCCACTCGCACACCCCTCATACAGAGATGTCTTTCGCTCCTTAGGTATGAGAACCTATGACTCTTCCTCTTAAATATCTCTTTCTCACACACAAACACAAACTCTGTCTCCCAGGGTCTCATATTTCTCCACTGTTCTCTTGTATGTCGCTCACACACACTCTCTCTCCCTTGAGATATCTTATGCGTTCCCTCATATGTTTCTCTAGCTATCACTCGCTTTTGAAATATCTTTCTCTCTCGCAAACACAAAACTCCGTCTCTCGGGATCTCATTTCTCTCCGATATTTGTTTGTATGTGAGTCACATGCACCCTTTCTTCATCTTCTCAAACCCATACCCATAACTCAGCCTTCCGATCCACTCGACTCCTATCTCTAACGCACACTAGCTAGCATCTTTATCTTTCTATTTATCTATTTCTCCGTCAACCTTCTTTCATTTATAGGTTGATCTCTTTTGCACAATCATTGTGCCTCACTCCCCTGCTCGCCATAGATGCATGCTCCAGCCCACACCACTATCTCTTAAAGACAAAAATACATGCTCAATTGTCGGGCCTTCTTCCCTGCATTATCCCATGCATGCATATTGTCATACCGATCTGTCTCTCCCATGTCGTTGATCTTAGCTTATGACTTATGTCTTCTTTCTTTTATCTCGATCATGCGCGCGCATACACACACATATCCCACGTATACATGTATACCTCTCACACATGCACGTTGAAGGTCTCTATGTCTCCATACGTAGTTAATTACCCTCAACCCTAACGCCACATCGAATCGTTCTCTTCTTGTGTGCACATAACTTCCGCTGGATGGGTAAAACACTGATGTCTACTATGCAACCTTCTTCTTGTAGATGTTGTTGGGCCTCCAAGTGCAGAGGTTTGTAGGACAGTAGCAAAATTTCCTCAAGTGGATGACCTAAGTTTTATCAATCCATGGGAGCCGTAGGATGAAGATGGTCTCTCTCAAACAACCCTACAACCAAATAACAAAGAGTCTCTTGTGTCCCCAACACACCCAATACAATGGTAAATTGTATAGGTGCCCTAGTTCGGCAAAGAGATGGTGATACAAGTGCAATATGGATGGTAGATATAGGTTTTTGTAATCTGAAAATATAGAAACAGCAAGGTAACTAATGATAAAAGTGAGCACAAACGGTATTGCAATGCTAGGAAACAAGGCCTAGGGTTCATACTTTCACTAGTGGAAGTTCTCTCAACAATAATAACATAACTGGATCATATAACTATCCCTCAACATGCAACAAAGAGTCACTCCAAAGTCACTAATAGCGGAGAACAAACGAAGAGATTATGGTAGGGTATGAAACCACCTCAAAGTTATTCTTTCCGATCGATCTATTCAAGAGTTCGTACTAGAATAACACCTTAAGACACAAATCAACCAAAACCCTAATGTCACCTAGATACTCCAATGTCACCTCAAGTATCCGTGGGTATGATTATATGATATGCATCACACAATCTCAGATTCATCTATTCAACCAACACAAAGAACTTCAAAGAGTGCCCCAAAGTTTCTACCGGAGATTCAAGACGAAAAACATGTGCCAACCCCTATGCATAAGTTCACGAGGTCACGGAACCCGCAAGTTGATCACCAAAACATACATCAAGTAGATCACGTGATATCCCATTGTCACCACAGATAAGCACATGCAAGACATACATCAAGTGTTCTCAAATCCTTAAAGACTCAATCCGATAAGATAACTTCAAAGGGAAAACTCAATCCATTACAAGAGAGTAGAGGGGGAGAAACATCATAGGATCCAACTATAATAGCAAAGCTCGCGATACATCAAGATCGTATCACCTCAAGAACATGAGAGAGATAGATCAAACACATAGCTAGTGGTACATACCCTCAGCCCCGAGGGTGAACTACTCCCTCCTTGTCATGGAGAGCGCCGGGATGATGAAGATGGCCACCGTTGATGGATCCCCCCCTCCGGAAGGGTGCCGGAACAGGGTCCCGATTGGTTTTTGGTGGCTACAGACGCTTGCAGCGGTGGAACTCCCGATCTATTCTGTTCCCCGATGTTTTTAGGGACATATATAGGCGAAAGAAGTCGGTCAGGGGAGCCACGAGGGGCCCACGAGGGTGGGGGCGCGTCCAGGGGGGCAGCCGCGCCTCCCTGCCTCGTGGCCACCTCGAAGCTTCCCTGACGTCTACTCCAAGTCTCCTGGATTGGTTCCGTTCCAAAAATAACTCTCCCGAAGGTTTCATTCCGTTTGGACTCCGTTTGATATTCCTTTTCTTCGAAACACTGAAATAGGCAAGAAAACAACAATTTGGGTTGGGCCTCTGGTTAATAGGTTAGCACCAAAAATAATATAAAAGTGTTTAATAAAGCCCATTAAACATCCAAAATAGATAATATAATAGCATGGAACAATAAAAAATTATAGATACATTGGAGACGTATCAAGCATCCTCAAGCTTAATTCCTGCTCGTCCTCGAGTAGGTAAATGATAAAAACAGAATATTTGATGTGGAATGCTTCTTAGCATAATTCTCAATGTAATTATTTTTATTGTGGCATGAATATTTAGATCCAAAAGATTCAAGATAAAAGTTTAATGTTGACATAAAAACAATAATACTTCAAACATGCTAACCAAGCAATTATGTCTTATCAAAATAACATAGCCAAAGAAAGCTTATCCCTACAAAATCATATAGTTAGGCCATGTTTCAATATTGTCACACAAACGTTCTCATCATGCATAACCTTGATGACAAGCCGAGCAATTGGTTCATACTTTTAACACGCTTCAGCCTTTTCAACTCTTACGCAATACATGAGCGCAAGCCATGGATATAGCACTATGGGTGGAGTAAAGTATAATGATGGGGGTTATGAGAGAAGACAAAAAGGTAGAAAATCTCAGATTGACGCGGCTAATCAATAGGCTATGGAGATGCCCATCATTTGATGTCAATGAGAGGAGTAGGGATTGCCATGCAACGGATCCACTAGAGCTATAAATATATGAAAGCTCAACAAAGGTGTGCATCCAACTTGCTTGCTCACGAAGACCTAGGGCATTTTGAGGAAGCCCGTCATTGGAATATACAAGCAAAGTTTTATAATGAAAAATTCCCACTAGTATATGAAAGTGACAACATAGGAGACTCTCTATCATGAAGATCACGGTGCTACTTTGAAGCAGAAATGTGGAAAATGGATAGTAACATTGTCCCTTCTCTCTTTTTCTCTCATTTTTTCTCATTTTTTTCTTTTTTTTCTTTTTCTCCTTTTTTGGGCCTTCCTTTTTTTTCTTTGGCCTTCCTTTCTTTTTTATTTAATCCGGAATCTCATCCCGACTTGTGGGGGAATCATAGTCTCCATCATCCTTTCCTCACATGGGACAATGCTCTAATAACGATGATCATCACACTTTTATTATTTACAACTCAACAATTACAACTAAATACTTAGAAAAAAATATGACTCTATGTGAATGCCTCCGGCGGTGTACCGGGATATGCGATGAATCAAGGGTGACATGTATGAAAAATTATGAATGGTGGCTTTGCCACAAATACGATGTCAACTACATGATCATGCAAAGCAATATGACAATGATGAAGCGTGTCATAATAAACAGAACGGTGGAAAGTTACATGGCAATATATCTTGGAATGGCTATGGAAATGCCATGATAGGTAGGTATGGTGGCTGTTTTGAGGAAGATATAAGGAGGCTTATGTGTGATAGAGTGTATCATATCACAGGGTTTGGATGCACCGGCGAAGTTTGCACCAAATCTCAAGGTGAGAGGGCAATGCGCGGTACCGTAGAGGCTAGAAAATTGTGGAAGGTTAAGGGTGCGTATAATCCATGGACTCACATTAGTCATAAAGAACTCATATACTTATTGCAAAAGTTTATTAGCCCTCGAAGCAAAGTACTACTACGCATGCCCCTAGAGGGATAGATTGGTAGGAAAAGACCATCGCTCGTCCCCGACCGCCACTCATAAGGAAAGTAATAAAAGAACACCTATGTGTCAAAATTGTTACACAACTTTTACCATACGTGCATGCTATGGGACTTGCCAACTTTAACACAAGTATTTCTCAATTTCACAATTACTCAACTAGCACACTCTAATATTACCACCTTTATATCTCAAAACACTTATCAAGTATCTAACTTCTCATGATATTCAATGAACTAAATATGGAAGATTAATTTCACAATTTAAAGCACCATGCTGATTAAGACTCTCAAAATAATATAAGTGAAGCATGAGAGATCAATAATTTCTATAAAATATAACCACCGCCATGCTCTAAAAGATATAAGTGAAGCACTAGAGCAAAAACTATAGAGCTCAAAAGATATAAGTGAAGCACATAGAGTATTCTAACAAATTCCGAATCATGTGTGTCTCTCTTAAAAGGTGTGTACAGCAAGGATGATTGTGGCAAACAAACAGATAAAGACTCAAATCATACAAGATGCTCCAAGCAAAACACATATCATGTGGTGAATAAAAATATAGCTCCAAGTAAATTTACCGATAGACGAGGACGAAAGAGGGGATGCCTTCCGGGGCATCCCCAAGCTTTGGCTTTTCGGTGTCCTTGAATATTACCGTCGGGTGCCTTGGGCATCCCCAAGCTAACGCTCTTGCCACTCCTTATTCCATAGTCCATCGAATCTTTACCCAAAACTTGAAAACTTCATAACACAAAACTTAACAGAAACCTCGTAAGCTCCGTTAGTATAAGAAAATAAATCACCACTTAAGGTACTGTAATGAACTCATTCTTAATTCATATTGGTGTAATATCTACTGTATTCCAGCTTCTCTATGGTTCATACCCTCCGATACTACTCATAGATTCATCAAAATAAGCAAACAACACATAGAAAACAGAATCTGTCAAAAACAGAACAGTCTGTAGTAATATGTATCAAACTTATACTTCTGGAACTCCAAAAATTATAAAATAAATTGGTGGACCTGAGGAATTTGTCTATTAATCATCTGCAAAAATAATAAACTAAATATCACTCTCTAGTAAAAAGTTGTAGCTAATCTCGTGAGCTCTAAAGTTTCTGTTTTTTACAGCAAGATCAAAAAGACTTCACCCAAGTCTTCCCAAAGGTTCTACTTGGCACAAACACTAATTAAAACAAAAAAACACATCTAACCTAAATCTAGATGGATTATTTATTACTGAACAGAAACAAAAAGCAATAAACTAAAATAAATTGAGTTGCCTCCCAACAAGCGCTATCGTTTAAGGCCCCTAGCTAGGCATGATGATTTCGATGATGCTCACATAAAAGATAAGAATTGAAACATAAAGAGAGCATCATGAAGAATATGACTAGCACATTTAAGTCTAACCCACTCTCTATGCATAGGTATTTTGTGAGCAAACAACTTATGGGAACAATAATCAACTAGCATAGGAAGGCAAAACAAGCATAACTTCAAAACTTTAAGCACATGGAGAGGAAACTTGATATTATTGCAATTCCTACAAGCATATATTCCTCCCTCATAATAATTTTCAGTAGCATCATGAATGAATTAAACAATATAACCAGAACCTAAAGCATTCTTTTCATGATGTGCAAGCATAGAAAATTTACTACTCTCTACATAATCAAAATTCTTCTCAATCGGAATAGTGGGAGTATCATAAGAGACTCTAATACTATAAATTGTTTCCACATTAAAAGAGTAATGTTCAGAAAAAGGGTAATCATAATCATGACAAGTTTTATAAATATAACCATCACTACCTTTTATAGCATAAGTGTCATCACAATAATCATCATAAGTAGCAACTTTGTTCTCATCATAATCGATTGACACCTCTTGCAAGATAGTGGATTCATCACTAAATAAAGTCATGAACTCTCCAAATCCACTTTCATAATTATAATCATCATAAATAGGAGGCATTCTATCATCATAATAAATTTGCTCATCAAAACTTGGGGGACAAAACATATCATCTTCATCAAACATAGCATCCCCAAGCTTGTGGCTTTCCATATCATTAGCATCATGGGTATTCAAAGAATTCATCATAACAACATTGCAATCATGCTCATAATTCACATATTTTATGCCAAGCATTCTATGTAATTCTTATTCTAGTACTTGTGCACAATTTTCCTTTCCATCATTTTCACGAAAGACATTAAAAAGATGAAGCATATGAGGCAACCTTAATTCCATTTTTTTGTAGTTTTCTTCTATAGACTAAACTAGTGATAAAACAAGAAACTAAAAGATTCGATTGCAAGATCTAAAGATATACCTTCAAGCACTCACCTCCCCGGCAACAGCGCCAGAAACTGCTTGATGTCTACTACGCAACCTTCTTCTTGTAGACGTTGTTGGGCCTCCAAGTGCAGAGGTTTGTAGGACAGTAGCAAATTTCCCTCAAGTGGATGACCTTAGGTTTATCAATCCATGGGAGGCGTAGGATGAAGATGGTCTCTCTCAAACAACCCTACAACCAAATAACAAAGAGATGGTGATACAAGTGCAATATGGATGGCAGATATAGGTTTTTGTAATATGAAAATATAAAAACAACAAGGTAACTAATGATAAAAATGAGCAAAAACGGTATTGCAATGCTAGGAAACAAGGCCTAGGGTTCATACTTTCACTATTGCAAGTTCTCTCAACAATAATAACATAACTGTATCATATAAATATCTCTCAACATGCAACAAAGAGTCACTCCAAAGTCACTAATAGCGGAGAACAAACGAAGAGATTATGGTAGGGTACGAAACCACCTCAAAGTTATTCTTTCTGATCGATCTATTCAAGAGTGCGTACTAGAATAACACCTTAAGACACAAATCAACAAAAACCGTAATGTCACCTAGATACTCCAATGTCACCTCAAGTATCCGTGGGTATGATTATATGATATGCATCACACAATCTCAGATTCATCTATTCAGCCAACACAAAGAACTTCAAAGAGTGCCCCAAAGTTTCTACCGGAGAGTCAAGACGAAAAATATGTGCCAACCCCAATGCATAAGTTCACGAGGTCACGGAACCTGCAAGTTGATCACCAAAACATACATCAAGTAGATCACGTGATATCCCATTGTCACCACAGATAAGCACATGCAAGACATACATCAAGTGTTCTCAAGCCTTTAAAGACTCAATCCGATAAGATAACTTCAAAGGGAAAACTCAATCCATTACAAGAGAGTAGAGGGGGAGAAACATCATAAGATCGAACTATAATAGCAAAGCTCGTGATACATCAAGATCGTATCACCTCAAGAACACGAGAGAGAGAGAGAGATCAAACACATAGCTACTGGTACATACTGAGGGAGTCCCGGACTAGGGGGTGACCGGATAGCCGGACTATCGTCACGGCCGGACTCCAAGACTATGAAGATACAAGATTGAAGACTTCGCCCCGTGTCCGGATGGGACTTTCCTTGGCGTGGAAGGCAAGCTTGGCGATACAGATATGTAGATCTCCTACCATTGTAACAGACTACAGGTAACCCTAACCTATCCGGTGTCTATATAAACCGGAGGGTTTTAGTCCGTGGGATGAACAACAATCATACCATAGGCTAGCTTCTAGGGTTTAGCCTCCTTGATCTCGTGGTAGATCTACTCTTGTACTACCCATATCATCAATATTAATCAAGCAGGAGTAGGGTATTACCTCCATCGAGAGGGCCCAACCAGGTAAAAACATCGTGTCCCTTGTCTCCTGTTACCATCCGCCTAGACGCACGATTCGGGACCCCCTACCCGAGATCCGCCGGTTTTGACACCGACACATACCCTCAGGCCCGAGGGGTGAACTACTCCCTCCTTGTCATGGAGAGCGCCGGGATGATGAAGATGGCCACGGTGATGGATCCCATCCGGCAGGTCTTGAACAGGGTCCCAATTGGTTTTTGGTGGCTACAGAGGCTTGCGGCGGCGGAACTCCCGATCTATTTTGTTCCCCGATGTTTTTAGGGTATATGGACATATATAGGCGAAAGAAGTCGGTCAGGGGAGCCACGAGGGGCCCACAAGGGTGGGGGCACGCCCAGGGGGCAGGCACGCCTCCCTGCCTCATGCCACCTCGAAGCTTCCCTGACGTCTACTCCAAGTCTCCTGGATTGCTTCCGTTCCAAAAATAACTCTCCCAAAGGTTTCATTCCGTTTGGACTCTATTTGATATTCCTTTTCTTCGAAACACTGAAATAGGCAAGAAAACAACAATTTGGGCTGGACCTCCGGTTAATAGGTTAGTCCCGAAAATAATATAAAAGTGTTTAATAAAGCCCACTAAACGTCCAAAACAGATAATATAAAGCCCACTAAACGTCCAAAGCCGACACTGGTGCTCTCATTGAGAGTTCCTCTGTGTCGTCACCGATAGGCCCGATGCCTCCTTCGATCATCAACAACGACGCGGTCCAGGGTGAGACTTTTCTCCCCGGACAGATCTTTGTGTTCGGCGGCTTTTGCTGCGCAGCCAATTCGCAGCCATCTGGAGCAGATCGAAGCTACGCCCCGCCATCAGGTTAGATTTGGAAGTTTGAACTATACGGCCGATATCCGCGGAGACTTGATCTTCGACGGATTCGAGCCGCAGCCGAGCGTGCCGCATTGTCTCGATGGACATGATCTAGCTCTGCAGCCGAATAGTGCCCCGAGGCCGCACTCAGATCCGGCCCCGACCCTTAATCCGAGCCGGATTCCCGATCGAGGACGAGTGGTTGGACACCGCCTCGGGGGCTACGATCTCTACGGCGATTGAGCCGAACTCTATTCCTGTCCTATGAGAAGACCTTGACTCGTGGTGCCGGACTCCTCTCCGGACTCCGAACCCTCCGCGCCCCTGCCAATTGAACCCGATTGGGCGCCGGTAACGGAGTTCACGGCTGCGGACATCTTTCAGCACTCGCCCTTTGGCTACATCCTGAATTCACTAAAGTCTCTGTCTTTATCCGGAGAGCTCTGGCCGGACTACGGACAGGAAAGTTGGGATGCGGACGACAAAGAAATTCAACGCCCACCCACCACCCACTTCAGAGCTACATCGTTGAAAGCTTACACGGCGTGCTCGATTTCGACCGAAGACATCGACGGTATGGACGATGATGTAGGAGACAACAATGAACCAGCACCTATAGGATGTGGACAACCACCTCATCCCATGATGTATACATGGTGGATACACCTAAAGGAAATGAAGACGAGGAACAACGGGACGCCAGAAGGATAAATCCCTCGAAAAGCAGTCAAAACGGCAACGTAAACGCCAAACCAAGTCCCGCCTCAACAAAGACCCAGCCATAGAGCAGGGTGAACCGGTGGACGACGAACAAGCTATTGAGCAATCGTCCGAACAAGACAACTTGGATAAACAATCTGTCCCCGGCGAAGACAACAGTCCGGACGATCTCACGCCGGACAAACTATTGGAGCAAAATGACCTCCAGAAAAGGCTCGTCGCCACTGCGCGTAGCCTGAAAAAGCAGAAGCGAAAGCTCAAAACAGCGGAAGATGCACTCAGGATCAGATGGAGCGAAGTATTCAGCACCGCAGACAAGTATGGTGACGGTCGCCGAACAAAGAGCTACCCAAAAGAAAGCTACTGCCCGAATTAGACGAGGAGGCCTTAGAGCCCCCACAATTAAAAAGTAAGAAGGCCACCCGGTCGGATGGAGGACCCCACGGCAAAAAGAGAGCGGCAAATGGCACCGCACACAAGCCAATATGCGATCCGCATAAGGATTCACATCAAAAGGATGGCCCAGTTAGGTCCGTCTATGGGCCAAGAAAGCAGGCTCGTCAAAGAAATGCAACACGCCAAAATTCCGAAGATCACGGCACACCCAAATATAGGGCGCCACACCCCCTATGTTTCGCCGATGAGGTGCTGGATCATGAATTTCCAACGGGATTCAAGCCCGTGAACATAGAGGCATACGACGGAGCAACAGACCCTGGAGTTTGGATTGAGGATTAGATCCTCCATATACACATGGCTAGAGGAGATGATCTCCACGCCATAAAATACTTACCCTTAAACTCAAAGGGCCAGCTCGGCATTGGCTTAAAAGCCTCCCGAAAATACCATTGGAAGTTGGGGAGAGCTCGAGGATGCGTTTGCAAATTTTCAGGGGACCTATGTCCGCCCTTCGGATGCGATCTAAGTCACATAACTCAACAGCCCGGAGAGTCAGCCCGAAATTCTGGAACAGGTTCCTTACTAAAAAGAACCAAATAGTCGACTGTCCGGACGCCGAAGCCTTAGCAGCTTTCAAGCACAATGTCCGAGACGAATGGCTCGCCAGACACCTCGGCCAAGAAAAACCAAGAACAATGGCCGCATTAACAAGCCTCATGACCCGCTTTTGCGCGGGAGAGGATAGCTGGCTGGCAAGATGCAACACCAGCGACCCAAGTACATCCGAAATCAGGGATGGAAATGGGAAACCACGGCGCAACAAGGACCAGCGCCGGATTAAAAGGAACGGTCCAAAGAGCGTGGCAGTCAACGCCAGATTAAAAGGAACGGTCCAAAGAGCGCGGCAGTCAACGCCGGATTCAAAAGCTCATGGCAGAACAATAAAAAGCTGCCCCTTAAGGACAATAGTGATGAGCTATCCAACTTCAACAAAATTTTGGACAAGATATGTCAAATCCACAAGATTCTGGAGGCTGCAAACCATACCCACGTAAATTGTTGGGTCTTCAAACAGTCCGGCAGACTCAACGCCGAACACAAGGGGCTCCACACACCAAGTGAAGATGATGACGAGCACCACCAGCAGAGCCCCGGAAAACAAAAGAATTTCCCACAAGAGGTTAAAATAGTAAACTCACTTCACGTGATCAAAGGAAAAAACAGAGCGGCGCCCACTAAAATGCGCACCGCACACTGGTTGTCAAAACCAATGACATTTGACCATCAGGACTACTCCGAAAGTATCCGGAACGCAGGATGGACTGCCTTGATATTGGATCCTATAATTGACGGATTCCAATTTACACAAGTCCTCATGGATGGCGACAGTGACATAAACCTGATATATCATGACACAATCCGCAGGATGGGGATAGACCCAACCAAAATTCGCTGTAGCAACACCTCCTTTAAAGGAGTAATGCCAGGCCCATATGCCCATTGTACGGGCTCCATACCGCTAGAAGTTGTGTTTGGTTCATCCGACAACTTCCGTCGCGAAAGGTTAATCTTCCATGTCGCCCGTTTAAAAGTAGCCATCAAGCACTATTGGGACGCGAAGCTTTCGCCCGCTTTAACGCAATACCGCATTACGCATCTCTAACACTTAAAATGCCCGGTCCACGCGGCATCATCTCGTTAAAAGGAAGTATTAAGTGTTACTCGAGCACTGAAGAATGGGAGACTGCCTTGACAGCCCCACACCTATCCGGCTCCGCTAGGCAAAGAACCTGAATTGGTCATTCAAACCCCGGACACGGCTAGACGAGTCCGGCGCCTACTAGCGGCATACCCCCATACAAGGGGTTGCACGCATATATCATAAGAGACACTAAACCTCAATTTTATTCACTTCTTCGAATCGTACTCTGTTTATTTAATGTAAAGTACATCTTTCGCATGATATTTTTTCTTTCAAACTAAGTTCCTCTCTTTTACAGATGAACAACGTGCTACACCCGTCCAGGATACGGCACAACGGAGACACAGGCGCAGACGTGCAGCAGGGACCCGTTGCAAGGATTCTTTTCAGATTAAGACCCTGCGTAAACTTTTTTACTGTCTCTTGTTGATATACATCCCCCGGTTCCTTACTATAACCGAGGAGGAGGCTGGCGTTTTGGCATTGGCCGCACCAGAATTTTTGCGCATACCTGGACACCAGGGGCTTAGAGCATTATTCTGCCCATTTTCATAAAGACCCAATACCTTAGGGAGTATTCGGCGTCTCGAGTTAGGCCTTATATGCATCAGCTCCGAATCATGTCTTTGGTCAAATGTTGGGTTGCCCGGCTCCTGTGTTTTGCTGCCTTACCTTCCGTTTTCACGGCTAACGCGGCACCGGAGAACTATCGCGATTGTGCCCTTGCTCGCCGGGCGAGCACCTCAGAGAGAAAGCCGAAAACTGATCACATGATATAGCGAGAGACTGGTCAACCACTCGATGACTCCTTTGGAATGTTTAGGATTCCTCCGCATTAACGAAGGACCGGTTTTCGGTCAGCACATACGCACCAATTCGGGAGAGTGCGGTGCCTGTGGGCTATATAGTAGCCCCACCCTCGAACTCCTATGGCTAAGTGAAAGTGATAAAGCATTATAGTCCGGTTGCCTAGTTTGGTACGCTACCACCTCCTTAACAGGACCAAGACGTTGTATTAAGTGTGAAAAAGCGCTTTCTTTGCAAACACCCCCACACTATGTGCGTGGGGGCTGAAGCCAAGGACTGCCATCTTTCAGGTTATATCTACATATACATAAACGGCCGCCTGTGAGTAGTTTACTACTTGAACGCACAAGTATAAAAAGCTCTTATATTGAAACATTGTTTTCATAAATCATACATGTCATTTAAACATAATATCCTTCGAGCACTGCGTCTCTATTAAACGAGCGCCCTGCAGGACTTCTTCAAAGTAGTGCTCGGCAGGTACTCGGCTTCTATCCGAATCTTGGGATGCAACGTCGATGGCCTTCATCTTCGCCAAAGATGTCTTGACACGGGCCGAGCCATCCGCGCTCCTCAATACACGCCGACCGCTTCATCGCGTCGTCTGATACCGCACCAAGGAACTGCTGCACTAAACCAAAATAACTCTTTGGCTGGGGTCCGCTGGGCCACAACTGAGTCAAGATATGCTTCATGGCAAACCCGGATAACCGATTCAGCTCGGCCCATTCGGCCAACCGATCGGTCAACGGAAGAGGACGCTCCAGTCTATGGAATTGCGACCAATATAGCTCTTCCCTTCTGTGCCCCTTCTGGCCCCGGAAGTGCTCAACCGCGTCCGCAGCGCTCGCCGCCAAGTCCAGATAAGCATCCTCCGAACTCCACAATTTGTCCAACTGAGCATACTTTGGATCCATATATTTCCTCCGCAGCAGAAACGATTTTTCCAGCCGCAATTGCCCCGGCCTGACTCAGCTCCTCCTTGGCAGCTCTCAAAGCCGAATGGGCATTCTTGGATTCGGCGGCGGCCTTTTTCAGGCCCTTTGGCTCCGCTTGACATTCTTTTTCAAGAACCTCGCAGCGATCGGTAGTATTCTTCATCTTTCTGTCCATATCGGCCATTTCCTCCTTGCTTCGGCAGTGAGCAGCCCGTTCGGCTTTTAGCTCTTCGGCCGCCCTTAAAGCGGCCGCATTACTAATTCTGGCTTGCTCTTTCGCTCGGGCGAGTTCTGCCATAGCAGCTCCTCCACAAAGATGGCACCATCTGCATTAAGCATACAAATAGTAAGACATGGGCGTCAAGCTCCCTTACCAGGTGTCCGCATAGAAGTCGCATACCTTGTGACTCGTCAAACCGTTTATTGACCAAATGATGTCTGCATCCGCCTCGTCAAGTTGCCGCTTTAGTTCGGCATATTCATCAGTCCGGCCGACCACCGGACGCCCCGCCACCTGTTTAGGAGCGGCGATATGTTATAACTGAGATTTTGATCCTCGGCACGCCGTCAATTTTGACAACATACCGAGTCTCAGGGGCTACTATCTGTACAGGGCGCATTCTATATGCATAACTGTTAGAAGGTACATCATTTTTGCGTACCTCGAACCCCGTCAGTAAGCTTCTGACGGCTTCATGCAATCCGCTCTCCGCGGATGCAATCCTTCCAATCACCGTACCCATTAGAGCACGGTGTTCTTCTGAGATAGCCGCTCGCCCGAGAAGATCCTTCAGCTCCTCCGATCGCACACCACTTGGCGCCGGACCTTCCGGCCCCGCTGGACTAGGGGGAACCCTCCGCGACGACACCTCAGGGTCGTCCGCTTCGCATGAGGGTGCGACAGGTGGAGGCGTTTCGCTCTCCATCATCTCCGGAAGAAGATCTCCCGAAGACGAGCTCTACTGAGAAGGGCTGAGGTCTGAACTACAACAAGGTACAATTTCGGTTATCTTTAGAAATATATACAGGGATGTTCCTTATTTACAAGACCCCTAATTTTTTCTTACGGCTCGCTGAAGGGCTGATCCCCTTGGGGAAATAGTGAGGCTGGGTTACTTCCCAGCGCCGGACTCTCTGACGAAGATTCCTTTCCCCTCTTTGAGGCCTTGACCTCCGGATCTTCTGAAGCGGTCCTCTTCTCTCCTCGAAGGATGGGACCTTTAATCCCTCCTTCGTTGATAGCCTCCTTCGTAGAGGCAGTTGCTTCGCCGCTCCCCCCTTCGCCTTCTTCACAAGGTGCGACCTTCAACATCTTGGTCAGCATGGGATCCGGCATGGTCTCCGGGAGGGGAGCCGGACACCTTATCAACTTTGCCTTGGCTATCCACTCCTGTTCAAGAAACGGCTCCTTTAAAGGGCGTATATACATATGATAAATAAATGAACAGCTTGTCCGGTTACAGGACTACTTACTTGAGTATCTGGGCGATTGCAGCTTAGTCCTGCGTCCTCAGTCAGGTCCGGACACTTCTCTTGTGATTCGAAGAACAGTTTATACATCTCCACGGGCGTCGTGCCCATAAAATTTTGGAGAGCTCGTGGTCCCTCCGGATTAAATTCCCACAGGCGGAGGGGGCGACATTTGCAGGGCAGAAGGCGCCGGATCAGCATAACTTGCGCCACTGCAACCAGATTGACCTCTCTTTCTTGGAGGTCTCGAATACGGCCCTGCAGCAAAGGAATGTCCTTGGACGGCCCCCAGTCGAGCCCCTTGTTGGCCCATGACGCCAGCCGCGGTGGTGGACCTGAGCGGAAGGCAGGGAGCACCACCCATTTGGTGCCCCCGAGCGGTGATGTAAAACCACTCCGTTGCCACAAACCAAGCTCCTCTTGAAAAGAGCCCTCGGGCCACACGGAGCATCGGCACATTTTATTATGACCGCCCCTCCGCACTCTGCTTGTTGCCCCTCGATCATCTTTGGCTCCACCTTGAAGGTCTTGAGCCACAATCCAAAGTGGGGGGTAATATGTAGGAAGGCCTCACATACAACAATGAATGACGAGATATGGAGGATGGACTCCGGATTCAAGTCATGGAAATCAAGCCCATAATAAAACATGAGCTCCCGCACAAAGGGATCCGTCGGGAAGCCTAAACCCCGAAGGAAGTGAGGCACGAACACCACGTTCTCGCCAGGCTCGGGAGTGGGAATGACCTGCCCTGGAGTAGGCAGCCTATGCGAGATCTCGTCGGTTAGATACCTGGCATCTCGCAGCTTTAGCACATCTTCTTCTGTGACGGAGGAAGACATCCATCGGCCGTGCTGGTAGCAGCCGGACATCGTCGAAGGTCCGAAGCGCCTGAATCTGAAGCTTTGGGTGTTGGAACTCGAAGCGTGAGGCGAACTCGATGGAGGGTGTAAAAATAAGAGGGCCTTGGTCTCATTATAAAGAGGTTGAATACCAAGAGCCCACCCCGTGGTCGATTAGGACTCGCCTTTGATAGAGGAGGTGTGCCAACGGGCACGGTTGGGTTACCCACGTCCGTATTGATGGGAATCCCGGAATAAGGGGGCATGATCTATGCTTTGATAAGACATGCCAGGAAACCGCCGCTAAACGCTACCGAGGTGGAACAGTAAAAAACGATTCATATAAAGGCCTGGCCGTGGTGTGATGTCACGCCCGCGGAATACGTCGAGATTTGTGCAAAAGTTATTCTCTCTACGGTGGTATGTTGAACTTGTTTTGCGAGCCGGACACTATCCTGGTGTTCAAAACCTTCTATGAAGTATTCGGAGGAGGAACCCGCCTTGCAATGCCGAAGAGAATATGCGCACGGACTCGTCGTCATTGAAGCCTGGTTCGAGGCTACCGAGGGAGTCCGGACGAGGGTGTCCGGATAGCCGGACTATCGCCACGGCCGGACTCCAAGACTATGAAGATACAAGATTGAAGACTTCGTCCCGTGTCCGGATGGGACTTTCCTTGGCGTGGAAGGCAAGCTTGGCGATACGGATATGTAGATCTCCTACCATTGTAACCGACTGTGTAACCCTAACCTATCCATCCGGTGTCTATATAAACTGGAGGGTTTTAGTCCGTAGGGACGAACAACAATCATAGCATAGGCTAGCTTCTAGGGTTTAGCCTCCTTGATCTCGTGGTAGATCTACTCTTGTACTACCCATATCATCAATATTAATCAAGCGGAGTAGGGTATTACCTCCATCGAGAGGGCCCGAACCTGGGTAAAAACATCGTGTCCCTTGTCTCCTGTTACCATCCGCCTAGACGCACAGTTCGGGACCCCCTACCCGAGATCCGCCGGTTTTGACACCGACACATACCCTCAGGCCCGAGGGTGAACTACTCCCTCCTTGTCATGGAGAGCGCCGGGATGATGAAGATGGCCACCGGTGATGGATCCCCCATCCGGCAGGGTGCCGGAACAGGGTCCCAATTGGTTTTTGGTGGCTACAGAGGCTTGCGGCGGCGGAACTCCCGATCTATTTTGTTCCCCGATGTTTTTAGGGTATATGGACATATATAGGCGAAAGAAGTCGGTCAGGAGCCACGAGGCCCACAAGGGTGGGGCGCGCCTGTAAGGCAGGCACGCCTCCCTGCCTCATGCCACCTCGAAGCTTCCCTGACGTCTACTCCAAGTCTCCTGGATTGCTTCCGTTCCAAAAATAACTCTCCCAGAGGTTTCATTCCGTTTGGACTCTATTTGATATTCCTTTTCTTCGAAACACTGAAATAGGCAAGAAAACAACAATTTGGGCTGGACCTCCGGTTAATAGGTTAGTCCCGAAAATAATATAAAAGTGTTTAATAAAGCCCACTAAACGTCCAAAACAGATAATATAATAGCATAGAACAATCAAAAATTATAGATACGTTGGAGACGTATCAAACACACACTCACACTTAACAATCTCCTTGTAGCTACCCCCCCTCTCACTCTTCCCCTATATCCCCGAAACCAATAAGACCATGCCTTCGTTTAAATCCCGCCTACATGCACCATAGATATATAGTAGTCTTCCTCGGTGTCTCTCGAACAAACACGTTCTCTCGATGTCGACTACTCTCAAGTGCACACACCTTCTCTTCCCTCTCTACGGGCATTTTCTCTCTCTTCACCCCATCGTTGGTGGCCTCTGCCATACACATCACCTCTCTATGATGAAGCCATGCACACTTAAATTACATCCGCCACCGAGGACCCCGCGACACACACATACACACACACACCCACACCCACCCCCCCCCACACACAAACACACACACACACGCACGCACGCACCCACCCACACACACACACAAACACACACACGCACACACAGAGTAAGACTCCACCACACACACACGCGCGCGCACACACACACACTAAGACTACATCTCTCTCTCTCTCTCTCTCTCTCTCTCTCACACACACACACACACACACACACGCACACACTGAGACTCCATCTCACACACACATGCTCTAGGCGGAGCATTTGTTCCTACCACCCTTCATCCACCCTTACCCGTATGATAAACAATCACCTTAATTTACCTATATAACATGGACAAATTCCACTTTACTTTAGTAGTTAGCAAACTTATCATCTGTACCCTTATAAAAAACCAAGTTGGCTATGATGGTGTGCTTGCCATCTTGTAATATAGACCGTCTGATCTATATCTGACAGATAGAAAGCAAACTATGATAATTTTACAAAAGATAGCCGCACCTCTCTCCACATCCTTATCTCCCACACCTCATTGCTGAGCAATTAAAAAACTAAGTCTCCAGAACAATCTAGCATGGTGGCCGCTGCTGCCTGCCGACGCCGTCCATCCCCATGCATCCGCCCATTCCGACCAACAGTGACCACCACTCTCCACTCCTCCTCACCTTATCTCTCATCTTTCATTTTTTTGATGACATTCTCGAGATACCAGTTTTCCGATGAAATTCTCAAAATATCATTAGTTTTTACACATGAGATTACTCCTGCATGGGTAAATCACAACATGTGTTTTGTAAAAAAATGCATATTGATGTTCCGTGTAATGCACGCCAAGATCTTGCTTGTAATTATATAACGCAAATCACGAGCAGGAAGTGACATTTTTTTACACAACCACGTTAACATGGCCACGTAAATCACTAGCTAAAGTAGATACCATTATACTTATATCCCGATGCAAAAGGTTGAGTACATGTCCGAAAGTAGAGTCACACACACGCACTCTATCTCTCAGAATCTCTCTCTCTCTCTCACACACACACCAGTTACGTGACGCCCACTTAAGCAGCCATGTATGTTACAATTTGTGCACCCGCGGGTACACGTGATGCTGCGCATTTATTTAAGCCGGACGGCGAACCCAAACAGTAGCTGCATTCATTCCCCTCCCGCCGCCTCTTCTCTGGTTGCTGGCGCCTGCAGCCATGGCCCGCCGAAGGTAACAACATACGCCATACTCTGCCGGAGCACTCTTTAATCTGAAATTTTAGTGGTCATGCATGCATCTTTTGTGCTAGCACTCCTATATAAGTGTTGACGGTCGCTTCCTTGAAGTGCGAAGCGGTGGAAGAGGAAGGAGAAGGGAAGCGGGCTGTGGAGTAACATTTTTACCACAATTTCTTAGGAATCTGAGTGCAATAATTGAGTAGTTTTGGAAACTACCAGTACTACACATGAAACGGTTCAAAAACTATTCTCCCTTGCCAGCGCACGCTTCCCGCGTGAAACGGTCAAGATCGCCTGAGCGTCGATTGCCGCATTAATGCCCGGCCAGAGCGGCGACCTCTCACCGGGCGCTGCTTTGAAGCGGCGCGACGGCCGAGAGAGCGCCGCTTCCTGGTGCACCGACTGCTCCGCGTCGAGGCTGGCCATAGGCCATGTTTGGATCCATGGGTTAGAGTTAGTTTGAGCTAGTTGGGGCTCAAATAGCCCTAAAGTATCCAAGCATGAGGGTTTAAATTGGAGCAAGTTGTACCGAACCCACCAAAAAAAAACTATCCCACCCAAGAGGTGCTAACTGGAGATTGTTCTCATTGGGACCACTGAAAAATCACTTCTCTCTCTCTCTCCATCAAGTGCATTTATTGTCAATGTAACCCTGTCACCCAAACACCTCTTTGGCTACAGCTAGTTCAGGGTTAGTCATGAGTTAGTCTAACCTCTAGCTAAGTTAGAGTATCGAAACAGGAGCAGTATAGGACATGCAAGTTGCTCAAAGCATACAGTCAAATTTGTACGTGAAAGGATTTTTTCTTTTTGAAAACAGAACGTGAGAGGAATTTTTTTAGAATGCTCTTGGCATGCCGCTAACATGTGATGAGTTAACCAACCTCAATAGACGGCAAAAATGCCAGCCCGCCGCACTTTGAGAGAGACAAGGAGGGAGAAGCGATACGGGCTGCTGGATTACTAGAGATAGGTGTCGCACGGAAGCCAAGAAATATGGTGATAGCGTGGGTTAGCCATGTACTAGTATGATTTAACTACACTTTGGGCTGCCGTGTTTCAGACTCTTCCAAATTAATTGTGGAGATGATTGGTTGATTTTATATCACTGAATAATATAAAATATTATGAGTGCAGACGCTCCACCCCGAGGTTCCTTGCTCCTTGTCAGTCGTCGGGAATCTATGTTCTTCCACTCTATTTTTTTACGTGAGCTTTGTTCATCCTTTTGCCAACACGCGACACATCTAGAATCAAGGTGCACGTGTCATGTAAGGATCGTTCCATCTATATGAAGAACACGTGGTACTGGAACTACGAGACTGACATGTACCCAGGAGTGGACGTGCGAACCTGTGTAACATAGCGCAATAAGTGAAGTAGAAAGGCACAAATTGTATGAACATGTGTGGTATATAGGCATTTGTCTCTTACTACCACTAAATGTTGTACGTGCAATGCCCAGTGATGATATGGAGTACGTGACTAAGTACTCTACTACTACTATATTAATTGGAGGCATATATTAGGTTTTATATTTGTTTACGTGTATGCCCCGAGACCTTCCAACTAGACGTGTCTTTCTCTCCGGGTTGCACTATGTATCGTTCATACCACTAGTACAGTAGTACTAATACGTGTGGTCTCCGACCCAGAAGTGGAGACGCTCTACCACGCTATTCATGTCCCACTCCTTTCGCTGACGTGTGCGACATCCAGCACGTGCCATGTGTTTGGCACTCCTTCGTTGTAAGAGTTGAAACGCTAGCATTCATTAGAAATAAAAAAAATATAAATCACCTGTGATACTATACCACGCGGATTCCTTGCTCCTCGATATCAGAAAGAATACTTCCGCTCGCCGACATGTGGGACTTCGACCATCCTGGTCCACTTGCCATGCCCGCAGAACTCCAAGGGAGAGTCACCCGGGTCGTCGCGCCGCAGTAATTACTAATGAGCCGTCAAATCACAGGCCCAACCTTACCCGCTGTGAACTTGCTCGGACGAAGGAACCATCATGACTTCATTGAATTCCGCTTCTTGAAGAAAACTACTGTACCAGCAATACCGCTAGCTACAGTAGTTACTCCAGCAGAGGCCTCCTTTGGTTCACAGGATAGGAATTTTATAGGAATATGGAAATTGTAGGAAGTGAGATGACATGCATCTCAATTCCTATAGAGAAAGAGATGCCATTTGATGCATAGGATAGGAATTTTTCCATTAATTCTAGGCTAATGTACTGGTAATTTTCTCTAAAAACTACAGTAGTAACTAGTAGTACTGTTACATGCTCATAATTAATTAAACAAACGTACGGGCAACACAGACACCCACACACTAACTACTAGTACTACTACTTCTCACATGCTGGCCAGACGTCGTCGTTCTCCTTCCCGACTTTGTCAACGACACCCCACCATGCTTGGATCTCCGACGACCTCTCCGCAACAGCGTGTGCGTCCTCTTCTTTCTTGCGGCGGCGGGCCTCTCTTTTCTTGAGTGCTTTCTGACTTTTCCGCTCCCTCTGTGCAACTTTGGCCGCCTCTTGCTCTACCGCCCATTCGGCCTTGGCAGCTTCAAATTCCGCCAACATAGGTGTGAGGTCGCGAGGGGCGATGAACTCGGCACGGCGGGATTCCGCCGCTTGCCTTCCATCCTGTGTGCGGTCATGGGCGGTGATGAACTCGGCGCGGCGGGATGCCATCGCTTCCTTACCGGTTAGTGTGCGGCGCGGTGGCATGAACGATGCTTGGTGATAGCTCTGGGTGGAGTGCCCGGAGAACCGTAAAGTGCATTGGTTTGTCAAGAGCTCAAGGACAGAAGATGAAGGAAATTTGGATTCCCCTTCAATCCTGGTCATTTATTACCGAGTAATATGCATTGGCGGTCATTCAACTTGTCTTGATAGCTCACTTTGATCATCGTATATGATATATGGTGATTATACGGTCACTGGCTCAGCGTATAGCTCCGTATTTGTCTGGTTGACCAGTCAAACAGTCCGCATGCACCTCATCAGCTCATGTTCTTTATCTATCTATCTATGCGGGCCTACCTGTCAGTGGAGAAAGAAATAAAAATCAAAATTATGCGTATGTGACATTACTGTTTAGACATTTGCTGGAGGCCTCCGCGAACACCGAGCATGTATTCGCCTGGCTCAACACCAACGGTCATACTCGTGACTCGGCGCCTTGCACATGTATATCGTCCATCACAACGACAATCTATAAAACAGCCTAGCTAGAGACGGTACTATGGTGCGGAGTATGTACTATCGTGAGCAACCGATCATAGTGCCACTGCACACGAGTGTGTGTCTGATCGATTCGTCCATTATTCGTAAGTTATGTATGGTTGTGTGGAGTCTAATGGTGGTCATCGAATGCTAGCTGGCGACAAGAGCGGTTGCATGGACGCTTGGTTGTCAATACATGCCGCATACGCTTTAAAGGTTCGTCATCCATGGATTCACATTTTACCACCACGCCAGCGTCTGACCACCCTGGCCTACCGAAACCCCTTCCATCGCTATCGCGCGCTTCCCTCCTGAAACGATCACCGTCTCTCCAGAACGTCAATGCCGCATTCACCGGCCTTAATTGCATGTGCAGTTGGTGTGTCACCGACATGCGGGCCTGATGCCCGTTGGGCCCACATGTTAGTGAGACAACGCACCTGCGGTTAAGTCACTGAAGTAGCATCTGCATTCACGCCTGACGCGACCTCTCACTGGCGCCGACATTGCAGCAGTGCGACGACCGAGAGAGCACCACCCGCGCGGCATCCCGGTGCAAGTGACTACTCCGCGTTAATGACAGCACGACTGCCGACGAACCTACTCTGGTGCCAGCCGTCCATCCGTCTGCCGCTGCTCATTGCCATTCACTCGCTATATTAACTTGAGCTCCACTCCCAGCCATAGCCAAAGACCCACACTCATTCTCCTCCGGTCCCTTCCTTTTGTTGGCACCACTCCAACCATGGCCTCCAGGCACTCCAAAGCTCTCTTGGACGTACTATCGCAGGAGCGGATGAAGGACATCGGTGGCTCTGCGCCAGGCGTGCTTCAAAGCTCTCTTGGACGTATTCTCGCAGGAGCCGACGAAGGAGATCGCGGGCTCCCCCACGGCCGCCCTCCGCCGCCACGACCACGAAGCCGGCGCGCATGCGCGGGCGCAGCCGGCAGCGAGGAAGAGTAGTACACAGTAGGTCGCCACCGCTCTGGTCCCAGGAAGGCCACCGCTACTCCACTCAGTCGACGCTAAGCTTGGTGGGATAAAAATCGGCGGCTGATTAGCCGCTTGACAGTGACGTGGAGGCGGAAATCTTCATAACTTTGTGCTCCAGAGGAGGAGGTTATCTAGGCGGATAAGGAGGAGGCAAAAGCAATGGTCGACATTCTCGGGTTCATAGCCGGACATGGTGGTCGAGGCCCGACGATCGTTTAGATTAGGTTTACAGTAGGTTTTAGTATGGTTTATGCGAAATATGTAATGAATTTCGTCCAGTTTATAGGAAAAGTTCTCGAAATGTAATGAATTTCATCCGATCAATTTGAAATTTGCTTTGTTTGCATGAATTTTGTCCGGTTAGTTCATATAGTTGTTGAAAGTTATGGGGGCAGCATTGGATGGCATCCTTCAGTGTCCTCGCACAGATGCCGGTGTAAATTTGAGGGCCACCGCTGGAGATGCCCTAACTATCATGCTATAATCGCTAACAAAGGCTCCATTATTTCGCAGGAACAGTTATCCCTCAATCAAAATCAGATCCGCCGTGTTTCGCACTCCTCCCACATAAGAGTGTAGACTCTTGCTTACATAAAAATGGAGCAAGTGGACGTCACTGTAGCACGTCATATCACTCAAACTAGCCCTCCTAACGCGCGGGAAAGCACCGCCCTCATCATTTTGTTCTGGATTTCTATCAATCAATCGCACGAAAATGTTACGCTTTGCAAGTTCAAAAGGAAAAGGCGGCACACTTACAACTCAGACGTCAGCGTTCACGTCGCACCCCCGACAGTCCAGCTCGCAAGCCGCTCACCAGAGGGGACACACGTTGTCTTGCATTTTCACTGACATGTGGGACTGCAATTGAATAAACCGTCGATAGCCGAAATCTAATCGCTCGGCGGGCGTCGGCTGAGAGGAGAGAGACGGGGGAGGGAGAAGAGATCGCCTGCCCGCCGTGCATGGTCTCCACGAAATATGTGGTAATAATGTGAGGTGGGCCATGCAGGAGTCTGTACCGCTTCCAAGCCCTCTTCTTACCGCCCTGGCCCACCAGAACCCCTCCCCCACCCCACCACCTCCCCGCGCGCTCCCCCCTCAGAGGCCAGCTGCCCGCATTCCTAGCAAGTAGTACCAGTAAAATTCTAGGCTATAAAGGGCATGTACAATGGTTGATAAGATAGTCTTATCATAAGTCTTGCATGTAATTTAGAGATGACAAAAAAACATGTGTACAATGGATCATCTCTTAGCCTTATCTTCAATAACTAGTTATTCCTAAAAACATGGTGAAACATATTGTGCTAAGAGATCATCTCTTGTCTTCTCGACAAGCCCGCTTATGTGGAGGAGAGAGAGGCATTGACAAAGTCAAGGAGTGGGATCTGCAGGAGCCCGTCTCTACACGTGCTCCTAGGTATAAAAAAACTAATTCTAAAAAAGAGGCATAAAAAACAATTGTGTTTAAAAAAAGAAAGGTAAAAAACATTTGAGAGGAAATAGATAGAGAGAGAGTGACAAAAAGTTGTAACCTTCTAGTCAACACTATGGTAGTATTACATGAGGAAGGAGGGAGTGGTGCACATGCCAAGTTCACTGGGCTGCCGTGTTTCACACTCCTCCGTCATAACAGTGGAGACAATAGGTTTCATCAAAAATAAACAATGAATACTCGTTGCTTATCCACTATATCGGAAAGAATACATCCGTCGTAACAGTGGGACGTCGACCATCCTGGTCCACCTGCCATGCACAAAATTATCCTGGTCCACCTGCCATGGACAAAGTTAGTCGGACTAAGGAACCATCATGACTTTGTTGAATTCCTCTTCTTCATGAAAACTTACTCTACCCGCAGTACTGCTACCACACGCGAAGACTGGACGACACTGTACCATGTCATATCACTAAAACCCACTAGGCCAAACTAGCCCGCCTAGGATTTGTACTCCCTCCGTTTCAAAGTTAGTAGTACAAAGTTGACTCATCTATTTTGGAACGGAGGGACGTCTCTGTACTGCTCTGATTTTTGTGTTGTACGTCTCTGTACTTTTGCTATGATTTTCCTACCCTATGAACCAAATGAGGCCTGAATGTATCCTTGTCGACTATTGTCTGATCGATCGCTAAGCCTACAATTATAGGAGCTTGGGCTATTGGTCGATCGACGACGGATCAATATAAGCGTACCACGAGCTCATCAGCCCCAACATTTCTCTTCGGTGAGTGTTTTGCAAGTACTATAGCTCGCACAGTAGCTAGCCTACTAACACCAAGAATCATCAAATAAGCCATGCTGATATGATAAATAGTTCAAACTTACATCTAAGCATGCCATATATTACATCAAAAGTTGGTGAGGATACATCTGTTTCCATAACTCAGAGAGGGTTCGCATGATTCACTATCAAACAAAAGTAGCAAGTACCGCCCCCACAAGATAGTGCACTAGCCCTAAGATGGTTTTATAACACGCATCGTTCTGATAATTAAACACAGGGCAATGCAAACTACCCTGAAGGATTAGCGCGACCAACTATTTCTTGTCATCGATCTCTAGGGCAATGACCACAGCACTGACATCGGCATGGGAATCAATCTCTGGGGCGATGTCCACAGGACTGACTGCGACATCGGAATCGATCTCTGGGGCGATGTCCACAGGATGGACAGCGGCATCGGAATCGATCTCCGGGGCGATGCCAACAGGACGGACTGCGACATTGAAAATGATCTATGGGATGTTGTCCACAGGACGGGCGACGACATCGGAATCATCAAGGACGTCCACCGGCACCTGCACAACCCTAACATATTAGCAAGCACATTGCAAATAATCAAAAACCACAACTTTCGGTAATAAGCCATTATTTTTTTACCTTGTGCAGCTCACCGGGGGATCCCATCCTCCGGGGCCATCTCCTCGTCCTCGATGGGGCCATCACCTTGCGAGGGGAATACTGCTTCTCAATGGCGACTATCTCCTCAAACTCGGCCTTGAGCCTCGCATAGGTGGCCATTAGAGTTTCTGGGGTAGGCACGGTGGGGCCCTTGCTGTTCTTCCAACTTTCTTTGAGGAGTTCGTCCGCCAACGTCGTCAACTCTTTGGCCAATGCTTGTTTCTTGTAGTTCTTCGTCTCCATGGGTTGGCCCACCAACATGGTCAACTCATTGGTCGGTGCTCGCTTCCTGGAGATCGTTGTATCCAGTGGGTTGTCCGCCGACAACTCTTTGCCTGGTGCTCCAGGATCCATCAATGAACTGACAAACAAAAAGCAATCGAAAGGAAACCACAATCGCAATGAAAATGGGAAAAGAATAGGCTATGAGAATCGGTCAGTGCTTCACAAAAAGAAGATTCTTGGAATGAAAATATAGTAGCATCACTGATTGGCCCACCTTTCCTTCGTCGGTACAGAAGAAAAATGGCAGAAGTGAGTATCCCGAAGTGAGGTTTTCTTCAAGAAAGGGGAGAAAGGGCTTCAACAGCGTTCCAGTGAAATGATGGTTGCTTCGTCCAGTCCAACTTCGAGGCCACTTTACCACTGCTGGTAAAGGTGTGGGTTTTGTGATATGACGGGTCATGACGGCCACACCTGGGTGACCGGTGAGTATCGACTGTAGCACCTCACTGTGATTTGGTGGATGGCACGCGGGCCCGGATGCTTCGATGTCCCGCATGTAGATAGAGCGGCTAGTCATATAGGAGTGGTCAATATTGTGCACCGCAACCAGGGCGGAGAGGAAAATGAGAGAACTACATAATTAATGCATGAGTTTAATTAGGGTAGTTTTGTAAAGTACAAGATACATTCCTCCAATCGCAAAATGCCTTGGTTGATGAGATTTGAGATTTGAGCCCTATAAACCAGAAGAGAGATTTGAGATTTGAGATACTGCACGCGGTGTAGTCTAATCACTTGTTGGAATCTCTAGAAAGACTTATAGCGCATGATTCTTTGCTTCTTCTTACTACTATGTACTACTTCGCCGACATGTGGGACAGCCAACAACATCCGGGTCGACGTAATACGTGTCATGCACCAGATTAGAGTGCGGAACGGAAGGGGGGCATCACCCCGGTCGTACCGCCTGGCCCTGTTTGGATACTCTAACTCAGTTAAAGGTTAGAGTTAGATTCTAATCCTGAACTAACCCTGAAGTAACTCTAGCGAAAGAGGTGTTTGGATGACAGGGTTAGATGGAGCGCAGATACGGCGAGGTGACTTCATGGGCGGAAGTAGAGGGAGGGAGGAGTGGACGAGAAGCTTCGAGGAAGTGGGGAGGGATCTGCTGTGGGGAGAGCGAGAGAAAAATGTGTTTTTAGTGTCCCGAGAAGAACCAACCCAAATAAGCACCTCTTGGGTGGGTTAGATTTTTTTTGGGTTAGTTGAATTGAAACTAACCCAAACTAACTCTAACTCATGGATCCAAATAGTAACCCAAACTAACCCTCCTGTTTGGATATTTTTGGGTTAGTTGAGTTCAAACTAACCCAAACTAACTCTAACACATGGATCCAAACAGTAACGCGCCGTCAAAATGCACAACCCGACCTTTCCAGCAGTAAATAAGTTGAATCCGCTACTCCCTCACCCTCCTCCCTCTCTGTCAAACCGCCTACGCGAAAACTGACGCGCGTACTGCCCGGGAAAAGCCCCGCCCTCAACTTTTAACTACGCGAAAATAGTTTGAGTTTGCTCGTTATATATAAATACTAGTAGTATATGTTTATTCGCCCGTGGGGTTGTTCAATGAATGGAGGGCCGGGGAGCACAAGTTAACAATACTACTACTACTAGTAGTAAGTAGGAGTCGTACAGGTAGTCACCTTAAATAGAGAGTTTCTTTTCTTTAATGCCACATACACAAATTGAAATGCTTGTTGTGGAGAGAAAAAGATAATCACTCCACTATATATGTACGCAGGGGCCTGAGCGCTTGCTTTACTAGGGTTGCTCTCTTCATTCTCTCATCCTCTCCAGATATAAACAAGACAGCGGTAGCGACATTTTCTCTCTACTCACCGCTGGTCACAGATCCGGCCGGATCCCTTCGGCTGGTGTGTGTAGAGGACTAGGTGCATCCTTCACACGGTCATCACCGGCGAGGGAGTAAACCCACAGCTGCCGGAGGGGCCCGATCCTCTGCCCGTGCCGTTCTCTCCGACACAGCGCCGGCTCGGTAGGTCCTCCGACCCTTCTTCCTCCCTTCCGTATTATCCGCAGATCCGACCTGCCGCCACCGACATCCCAACGACCCTTAGGTATAAGTTCTTCGAAAGCGGCCTTGCTCTACTACCCCAGCTCCCCACGTGTCTGCATGTGCATATTTTTCTACTCCCATCAGCTCTTCCAAAGCCATCTAAATTTTTAGTGTTATTAGAGGTAAAACTACTTCATGCATTCGAATCTAGGGCTTTGTTCAAACAATGAAGAAAGGGGGGGAAAGTTGTAGCATGAATCTAGGACTTGATTCAAAGAGGAAATAATATGGTGAAAGTAGTAGAGACTGGATACCCAACCGGTCTCTTGGTTGAAAAGGGAAATAATGGGAAAACGCAGTACAATCTGGATAAGGAACATATCTATTATTCGTTGAAAAAAGGATAGAAAGTGGCGGCTGGTGGACAAGTCAACAGAGTATGTCCAGGATTAGATTTGTTGCCCTCACATAGTAAAAGGTCTCCAGGATTAGAATTGCTGCCCTCACATAGTAAAATGTCTCAGGATTAGATTTGCTGCCCTCACATAGTAAAAGGTCTCCAGGATTAGATTTGCTGCCCTCACATAGTAAAAGGTCTCCAGGATTAGATTTGCTGCCCTCACATAGTACAAGGTCTCCAGGATTAGGTTTGCTGCCCTCACATAGTAAAAGGTCTCCAGGATTAAATTTGCTGCCCTCACATCAACATCACCACTTTATGCCTCCTTGTAGGTACATTGTGCTGATGCGTCCACTGTCGCATATCCTTATACCACCCTTTTGCTGTTGTTAATGTAAGGGCCCATGTAAAATGAAGCGATCACACTGTTACTTTAGGGACATGTCTGACCAGTTTTATTGTTAATCAAATGCCTCCAGTGATAAGATGCAATTAAACTGTGTTACAAATGGCACTCATGCTGTTTTTGCCAGTATGATAAGTAAGTTGCTCCTTTATCCTGCTGAGTGTCCTGGTGTCCCCACGGTCCTATGCCCTTAAACCTACTCTTTAGCTGCTGTTGATTTACTGTATCTGGTAAACAAGCAATGCCACCATTAAATTAATCCCATATTTGAGGAATCTCATTGTTGATCGTAATGCTTCTGGTAAGATGAAGCATTACTGACGTTTTAAAATTTCTACTCTCCTTGCGTGATTGCCATGAACATAATTAAGATGCTTCTTTTCATTTCGTATATGTTTTGTATATTCTTATTGACCAACAACTGTTTACTTTCTATCTTTTTGTGCAGATAGGGATATCCATTTCACCTTGTTGCTATTGTGACCTTTTGGTGAACTGCACAAAACACTTTTTTTTGAATGAGTGTCTTGTGCAGTTCAACTAAAATGTCACGCGGGCAACATCTCTCAATTTTGGTGGAACTGCACAAAATGGTGATTGGAGTTTCCAAAATCTCCGTCAAGTTCTCATTGGTAATCTCGTGCAACATTTTATTAGCCTTTGCAAGATGAGCCGTCACTGTCACCACAATGGCACTTTATTTTAGTGGAACTGCACAAAAGGATAAGAAAATTATAGTTGCACCTTACATGAGCCGGACAGCCAACCTTAATGTTCCTCAATTTTAGTGCAACTACTAAAGAAGAACCTGTCAGCTCATGAGAGCAAGTACTTCTTGCTAGCTGAATGATGCAATCTTTGCTTCATTTCAGGTGAACTGCAGAAAAAGGTGCATGAATTGAATCATGGAACTCTAGGCAGGCCTCATCCGAGTGGAGCTGTAGGTTGAGTTCAAGGAGGCCACTATTAAAGTGAAATCATGCTCTTCTTGTTTGTGCTGTGCAAACAGGAATACTCAACTATAGATGTTGTGACGGTCAAGAGCATTCGCCAAGTTCTTCGATTGTATGACATGGCTAGCCAAGATGGATTTAATCCCGATATTCACTTTATCAAAAGGCTCTAACGGGTTGGTTCTGAATCTTCCAAGCTGGGAATCAATGAGATGTGTAGGCATCTTTGTTGTACTTATTATTTGAATCTTATTTGTTGGTTCTGGATCTAGCAAGCTGGGAATCAATGAGATGTGTAGGCATCTTTGTTGTACTTATTATTTGGATCTTATTTGTTAGTTCTGAATCTTGCAAGCTGGGAATCAATGAGATGTGTAGGCATCTTTGTTGTACTTATTATTTGGATCTTATTTTTGGTTCTGAATCTTGCAAGCTGGGAAACATGGCATCATGATGCAGAGGACAACAACCATAACAAACAGTTCAAACTTGGTAGTATTATCTTTGTGAAAGTGCGACAAATGTGTTGATCGTGTGAGTCCTGAGAATAATAATTCTAATTGTTGTGCATGTTGATCCTGTGGCACTGATAGAACGAGCCAATGCATTGCTTGTTTTAAGTATAAATTTCTATTAAAGCTAATTAAATTTAAGTAAAGTGACCACTAACTCCTGTTATTACAAAGACTAATACAGACCCGCTCGTGAACCGACGTGTGGCCGGAGTAGGTTTCTTAATGGAGGCGTTTGAATGCGCCGAGGGTGCATCTTCTGCCGAGCGTGCAGCGGACGAGGGAGGGGTAGTAACTGTTGTCGCCTGTACACACTCAGTTTACTATTGAATCCAGTTCCCCAAGAGCTGAAAAACGAACTGCTGCCGCCGCCTACACACTCGTTCACTTGAAGAGACTCCAATGGCGATCCGAGGGGTGAGCCTGCTGGATATGGACTTCAGAAAGGAGTTCCCCTTTGAGTTCGCCATTCATTCCTATGGCTGCACCAAGTTGAATGTGATGTACACCAACGATCCGGACTCGGTGAAGCTCTGCCTCACCAAGTTCAAGCAGTACCTATAGGACGAGAAAGCACAAGGTTGCAGGACTAGACCTTGTGCCCATCCATTCGTCTCTTGACAGGGACCAGCGGATCGCCGTCGCCTAGGTATGTGTGCGGGACGAGGTTCTCATCTACCACTTCTGTAGGGCCATCATAGGTTCTTGAGCATTCGCTCCTTTCATCGGCAGCGCCGACTGCACCTTCTATATGGTGGAGAGAAGGAAGAACGTGACAATTCGGCCATCTGGTGCAACAAGCTTGTCGACATCCAGAAGCAATACAAGATCATCAGCAACCGGCAGGAGAATGACTCCGTGGTTGACCTTGCCGAGACCATCATCGACCCTTGATACGCCAACATTAAAGAAGACAACTTTACCAAGGACCTGAACACGTGGGAGGTACCTCTGAATCTAGCCTACATAACCTACGCGCCCAAGGACGCATACACATGCTACGACATGTACAGGCAGATCTTTGACATGAGGGCGTGTCTGCTTCCCGTAACCGGCGAGTACACGGACAGCCGCAGCGCTGTCGGTGGGAACGACACCTATTGGATCACTGGGATCCCTTCTACGGGCGGCGGGCGCGGGGTCGTGAGAAGAGCAGGTTTAGGAGCTAGCACACAGATTTTTTACCCAGGTTCGGGCCGGGAGGATGCGTAAAACCCTAGTCCTGCTTTGGTGGATGTATTGAGTGTTCTTGAGCCTTCGAACTAGCTACGGTGGCTGTGTAGTTCCAAAAAGCCGAATCCCTCCCCTGGTCGCCTCGGGCCTCCTTTTATAGGGAAAACGGGTTGCCACAGTGGCACACAGGAGGTGGAAAAGCCTACAGTGCGTGAGCTTATCGCACGGCATTACGGGACAAAGTGCATTAAATGCGCTACTTAGGTATCCATTAGCTTTATCGGGGACGGGAACGAGGCCCGTCCCGTCTGTCGCCGCTCCACCACGCTTCGACACGCGCCCAGGTCAGCGATGCATGCAGCGCCATGTAGGCAGGCAGGCAGCTGAGGTGGCGCGGTGGTAGGGCCTCCATGAAGATCTGCATGCCAGCACGCAGGTGCTTGCTGATTTGGTCTGGAGGCCGCATGTTGCCATGCAGGCGCCTGCCTAGCTGGTTGGGCTGGCAGCTGCATGCGAACGGCGGTGGAATATTGGCTGGTGCGGGCCTGGCAGTGGCCCTGCTGGCGCCCTCGGCAAGGGCCTTGCCGGGGGGCCGGCAAGGGTCTTGCCATGGTGTCGCAGTCGTCCCCGGCAAGACGCTTGCCGGGGGTCTCGTGGATTTACTTGGCGAGGATCCCGCCAAGGGGCGTCGTCTTCTGATCCTCATCTGATCTTGTGTGTTTATGATCTTGACGAAGATCTGCATGCCACTATGGAGGTGCCTCCCGAGCCCTGGTCCCAACGTAGTTGTTGACGGCGTTCGGAACCTTTGGGCTCAAGGGTGGCTCGCTCTGCTGGCGTTAGGCAAGTTGCCCCGGCAAGACTCTTGCCGGGGCCGCGAGGCTGCCCCGGCAAGTATCTTGCCGGGGGAGTCCACCTCGCCCCCTTTGCACTTTGTGTTTCTGGCCTTGGCGTCGCCTCTGGTCGCCTTGTGCCTTCGGCTTCTCCCCGGCTTCCCTCCTTTGCCTTGCTTGGGGTGGCCGTGGGCGCGGCTCCGTCTGTCCATGCGCAAGTAATGGGTTAAAAAGGACTGCCCCTACTTTTGGACACCGACAGGAGCCCCCGGGCCTGGGCCACACATAAGCGCGACACGTTGTTGGGCCAGGCCCAAAACGGTGCACGGGATTTTACCGCAGTAATTTTTCATCCACCGCGCTTCCCCATGATCTGTGTTGAACGCGCGACATGGAAGGTCGTGCGTGACGTGGGGGTCTTGCGTGGGGAGGTTCCCGCATGCATGCATCACATTGTGGTAAAGAGGCGGCTCGCGCCTTCCCCATGAACTCCACCCTCGACACGTGGAGGCGCGGCTCATTTACTGGGTGGACTCGGGTCGGCGCCCACGCCCCATGATCACGGGGTGGGGAACGGTCGCCTCACCCGTCCTTTCGATTCTGCTCGCTCGCCACGCGTCCTCCATGCAAGTGGCAGGCGGTGGAGGCGGGAAACCGGGCCGCCGCTGATTGGGGCAGCGGGTCGGTCCTGATTCCATGCGCCTCCGATGGCTGGATTGGCTGAGTGGGGCGGCCGAGCCTCGACCCCGCCCCTTTATAAGGAGGGGGAGGGGGCGTCATCCCACATTCCTTCAGTATCCGTCCTCCTCCACCTTCGCTCCTTTCTTCCACCTGCCATGGCGAGAAAAGGTGCTGGGCCTTCGACGGTGGCGGCGAGAGTTGCTCCTCGTCAGTGCATCCCTCCTTCCCACGAGCCCGCGGTGGCAGAGCCGGCCATGAGAGGAAGGGGGAGGGGGCGTGGCCGAGGTCGCCACGGCGGTCGGGGGAGAGGGGGACTTGGCGGCGCGATGGCCGTGCCTCCGCCAGCGGTGCCTCCCATGATGGAGGGTCACATCGGGGACCATCCCCCGCGAGTTCTTCATCAGGCTGCACCGACCACCGCGTCGTCGTCTCCGTCTCCCCACCCCCTTCGCTCGGGAGATGGAGCTCGATCCGCTCCAGACCCTCAGATTGCACATGAGGGGCTGCGGGACCGGTGGCACTCAGGTCGATGTCGACTTCCCCGCTCCTCATGTTATGTATCTCCGTCGCGGATGGAAGACATTTGCTCGCATCCATAGCCTGACGGTGGGCCTCGTCCTCTACTTCAAATTAATGGAGGGCGGCCTGCTCTCCGTCAAGGTCTTTGGAGATCTTGGAACTCGCCTCAAGTGCTGCATCGAGAGTTCCTCTGACGATGAAGATTCCTCCTCAAGCTGGAGTGACGAGGAGGTCAGCGACAGCGACGACAAGGGAGTCGAGCGGCAGGATGCCGACTCCGACTTCGACTGACCGCACCGCCCCTCCCTCGGCCACGCGCCCTGCCTAGGGCCATCCTCGCCAAGCTCTCCATTGGGGTGCTTCCCGTTGTCTCCTTGGGCAGCTGGCGTAGGAGGGCCGGAGAAGGCGAAGAAGGCAGGTGGCGGCCGTCAAATCAGGGTACGTGGGCACCGACGCCTTCATCGCGTATTGCCGGCCCGCTGCCTCGTCTTCCAGCTCCATTCCCGGCACCAAGACGTTCTCTTGGTGCCTTCTGCTCCTCGTACCTTGCCTAGGCGCTCTTTTTGCCCTCCTGCTGCCTTGTTCCACCTTCTGTGGAGAGGGACAAGAAAGGGATTATGGGCACCTTATCTCTTTTTAGTTTGTAAGCCTGTGGGCACTTGTTAATTTTAAGACTTGTAATTCCCTTGCTCATGTTTTTAATTCCGTATGAACTGTACATGTATGGGATGTTTTTAATGAAAAAGGGTGCTTGTCGGGTTCTTTGTGCGTGAGCGAGGCCCATGCCAGGGATGAATCCTTGTTATTTTTAAGATAAATATTGTCGCCCGGCAACAGGCCTTGCCGTCTCCCCACTTCGGTCGACCATTCTCGCGCTTTTGGCAGAGGCAGGGGCAAAGTAGAGTTAGGCCTCTCGTTCATCTCCTCGCCAACGCGACTACTACCAAATTCTGACCCAGGAGGTAGCTCTTGGGTACAGGAAAAGGGGAGCACGGTGGTTTTAAGAACATAAACGAGGTTTCACATGTCCCAGTTCTATACGAAAACGCATAACAGGGGGATGAAAGACTTATCTGAATCCGCAGCCCCCGGCAACCTTGGCTTGCCATGGTTGGATCCTTGTATCTTCAGCCCCCTACAGTCTTGGCCTGCCGGGGCCGGGGCGCCGGTTCGTTCTCTTTTTCCCAAGCGGCTCAGCAGAAGTGTATGCGTGCCCTGCGAACCAAAGAGAACAGAAAGACGCACACTCGACCTCTAGGCTAGGGGTTAGTCTCCGCTAAGCACTATCAACCCTAACCGAGGGAGAGACTTAACCTAGCATGCATGCTATAACTTAGGGCGCCAGCACTTCGTTTATTTATGCTCAGGGTCTGCGCCTGGCTTTGTACAGAGCGTTACATGCCTTGACGACAAGGCTTGTACAAAAGGTGGTTTTCCGGGAGGCCCGGCAACCGTGCCTTATGGGTTAAACTTGCGAAGATTTTCGATGTTCTAGGAATTGCTCACTGCGACAACATCTTCGGTCTCCAGGCGGACTGCACCGGGCCTGGTGACTCGTACTACTCGATAAGGGCACTCCCACTTTGGCGTCAACTTGTTGGAATTCTTGGCTGACTGAACGCGCTGAAGAACAAGGTCGCCTTCCTCAAAGCTTCGGGCATGAACCTTGCGGCTATGGTAGCGGCGCAAGGCTTGCTGGTAGCGTGCTGCTCTCACAGCCGCCCGAAGACGATCTTCCTCAAGGAGCGTTGTGTCATGTTGCCATAACTGCTCTTGCTCAAGCTCGTCATAAGCGAGCACTAGGTGACCCGTATATGAGTTCCGTGGGGAGAACTGCTTCTGCCCCATATACTAGGGCAAAGGGTGTCTGGCCGGTGGCTCGATTCGGCGTCGTCCTGATGGACAAAAGAACCACCGGCAACTCATCAATCCAGCGCCTTCCGCTCTTGTGCAGCCTGTCAAAAGTCTTCGTTCTCAGGCCTCGCAAGACTTCAGCATTTGCCCTCTCCGCCTGGCCGTTGCTCCGGGGGTGTGCCATGGAAGCAAAATAGACCTTGCTGCCGAGGTCTTGGATGTATTGCATGAAGGTGTGGCTTGTGAACTGCGTGCCGTTATCGGTGATGACTCTGTTTGGTACACAAAAACGGCAGACTAGCCCCTTGAAGAACTTGACAGCTGACTGTGTTGTAACCTTCCCCACTGCCTCCACCTCCGGCCACTTTGTGAACTTGTCGATTGCAACGTACAAGTACTCAAAGCCCCGGACAGCGCGAGGGAAAGGGCCCAGTATGTCGAGCCCCCAGACCGAATATGGCCAGGAGAGAGGGGTTGTTTGAAGGACTTGAGCTGGTAGATGAAGCTTCTTCGAATGGAACTGGCACGCTTCACACCTGGTTACTAGTGCCGTCGCATCCTCGAGGGCAGTGGGCCAGAAGAAGCCTTGTCGGAATGCCTTGCCAACAAGAGCCCTTGACCCTATGTTGGAGCCACATATGCCTCCATGTATCTCTACCAACAGCTCTAGTCCTTCCTCCCGGGGGATGCACTTCAATTTCACACCGTTCGGTCTTTTTTTGTACTAGACGTCATCGATGAACTGGTACAAGGCAGACCGACTACTTTTTCCGCTTCTTCCTGCTCCTCGGGAAGTTCCCCTGAATGGAGGAAACGGACGGTATGTTGTGCCCATGCTGGAGCCTGGGGCTCGACGACAAGGACCAAAGGCATCTCTTCCGCTAAGGGGGCAGCCGTCTCTACGGCCAGGACTTGGCGCCCTGCCGGAGCCAGCTACCCCTTGGCAGGCTCGGAATCCGCGGCAACACCCTTGCCGGCGGCCCCTGGGGGCTCGGCGGGAAAGTACTTGCCGGGGCCTGATTTCCTCCGCTTGTTCTGCTCCGTTGATGGTTCGACGAATGGTTGAGTTAACCAAAGCAAAAAGGTACCCGGTTCCACAGGTAGCTTGAATGCAGCGCGCTTTGACAGGTAGTCAGCGATGTCGTTCTCCGCTCAGGGAACGTGCTCCGCTTGTATAACGTCGAAGTGCTCCTTGAGCTTCCTCACCTCATCTACGTAGGCCTCCATCAACGGACTCTGGTAATCTTTGTTGACTTGTCTGACGACAAGCTGCGAATCACCCCTGGCGATGAGCTTCTTCACCCCGAGGTCTACCGCGATACTGAGACCGGCAAGCAGCCCCTCGTACTCAGCAGTGTTGGTTGTGGACATTTCCCTGGGAAAGTGCATCTGGACCACATACTTGAGGTGCTCTCTGGTGGGTGCGACAAGCAGCACACCGGCACCGGCGCCTGGCAGCGAGAAAGCCCCATCAAAGTACATGATCCAGTCGCGACTTGCTTCCTTGTCGGGGAGAGCGGTTTCCTGGATTTCTTCGTCGGGCGTTGAGTTCAATTCTGCAATGAACTCCGCCAAGACTCTGCTCTGGATTGTCGAAGTACTTTCAAACTTCAACCCAAAGCTTGACAACTCTAAGGCCCACTCCACAATCCTTCCGGTTGCATCTGGGTTGTGCAGTACCCATTGCAACGGGAGGCGGGTGACGACAGTGATCTCGTGGGCTTGGAAGTAATGACGCAGCAACCTCGAGGCCATAAGGAGGTCAAAGAGCAATTTCTGCACACCGGAGTACCTTGACCTGGCCCCCTGCAAGAGGGAGCTGACAAAGTAAACCGGGTGTTGCACCATCTTCTTCTTCTGCACCGCTTCACTTGGCTGCGCGGGCCCTGCCGCGATGGCGTCACACTCTGCCTGGGGCCTTGCCTTGCCGGCACTAGGCCCTGTCGGGGGAATCTCTGACTTGCCAACCGTCGGTCCTGCCGTTGCCACTGCCTCTTCGTCGACCTCCCTCTGCGCCACTAGTGCGGCGTGACCACTTGATTCGTTGCCGCCAGATACATGAGCAACGGCTCTCGTGGTTTAGGCGCAACCATTATTGGCATAGAGGAAATGTATTTCTTCAGATCCTGCAATGCCGCCTCGGCCTCTGGGATCCACTCCATTGGGCCTGCCTTCTTCAAGATTTTGAAAAAGGGAAGGGCACACTCAGCAGACTTGGAGATGAATCAGCTCATGGAAGCAACGCAACCAGTGAGCCGGCGCACATCCTTGATCCGCTTGGGTGCCTCAATCTACTCAATAGCCTTGATCTTGTCTGGGTTTGCCTCGATCCCACGCTGCGACACAAAGAATCCGAGTAGTTTTCCTGACGGAATGCCAAAGACACACTTCTCGGGGTTCAACTAGAGGTTGATGTTGTGTAGGTTGGCAAACGTCTCTTCTAAGTCTTGTACAAGGGTCGCCTTGTCCTTGGTTTTGACCACTATGCCATCCATATAAGCTTCCATATTTCTATGTAGCTGGGGCTCAAAACCAATCTGGACCACCCTCGCGAATGTCGAGCCAGCACTCTTCAACCCAAAAGGCATCCGTAAAAAGCAATACGTACCACATGGGGTGATAAATGTTGTCTTCTCTTCATCTTCTCTTGTAATGAAGATCTGGTGGTAGCCCGAGTAGGCATCTAGGAATGACAACAGATCACACCGGCCATGGAGTCAACAATCTGGTCGATGCGCGGCAACAGGAAGGGGTACTTAGGACAAGCCTTATTGATATATGTGTAGTCAATACACATCCTCCACTTCCCATTTGCCTTGCGCACCACCACTGGATTGGCCAACCATGTCGGATGGAGCACTCCTCTCACCAAACCTACCGCTTCCAATTTTCCGATCTCCTCTGTGATGAACTCCTGTCGTTCCAAAGCTTGCTTCCTGACCTTCTGCTTGACGGGTCGCACATGGGGACACACCGCAAGGTGGTGCTCGATCACTTCCCTGGGAACGCCAGGGATGTCGGATGCTTGCCACGCAAACACATCAACATTCGCCCGCAGGAAAGTGACGAGCGCGCTTTCCTATTTGCTGTCGAGGGTGGAGCTTATGGTGAAAGCCCCTCCCGTGCCATCCTCCTTGACAGACACCCTCTTGGTCTCTGGTGGTGCAGCTCTGGATTTCTTGCTCTTGCTGGTAGAGCTCTCGGGCACGTCCTCAACAGTAGCACAACACTCAGGAGAGGTGCGCTTGCCGGAGTGGGTGCGAGGGGTCTTGCCAGTCCCCTTCTTCCCTCACGGGGCTTCAACGGCAGGAGCAAGTGCCTTGGCGGCAGCTGCTGCAACTGCTTCTCGATAGAGTTGGTCAGCGCAGATCAGCGCATCCTTCTTGTCGGAGGGGACGGTGATAATGGTCATCGGCCCAGGCATCTTCAGCGTGTTGTAGGAGTAGTGCGACGCCGCCATGAACTTGGCTAGTGCCGGGCGGCCGAGGATCCCTTTGTAGGGCAAGGGGATCTAGGCCACATCAAAGACGATCCTCTCCGTCCTGTAGTTCAACTCACTTCCAAACGTCACAGGCAATGTGACCTTCCCCTTTGGCTGGCTCCTTCTCGGATTGACCCCTTGAAATGTACCCGTTTCTTCAAGGTCTCCATCAGGAATTTGCAGCCTTTTGATCATGACGGGCGAGAGCAAGTTCAGGCCGGCCCCGCCGTGAACCAGCATCTTGTTCACCTTGAGGTTGCGTATAGTTGGCGAGACCAACAATGGCAAAACACCCGACCATAGTTGTGCGGTCAGGGTGGTCCTTGGCATCAAAGATGAGGGGCGTGCTGGACCACTTCAGTGGCTTTTCAGCGTCGATCGATGGCTCTGCTGCTGTAATCTCATGCAACCACTGCTTGAGCTGGCGGTGAGAAGTGTGCAGCAAGGCGCCACCATCGACGCACATGGCCTCCGTAGCCTTCTGAAACTCTTGCTCGCCGGACTCGTCGTCCTCGTCATGATCACCGTCTTCCTGTTTCTTGTTGCGGCCCCGAGTGGGCCTCTCTTGCTGGTTATCCTTCCCGCGGCGGCCTCCTTGCCCGCCACGTTTCTTGCTGGATCCTTCGGCACCGTCCTGACCCTTCTCTCTGTCCTGCCTCTCATACTCGGCCTTTTGCTTTTCGGAAAGCAGCTCGACCTGTCAGCAGTTCTGGAGGTCGTGGCACTTGGTGTGGTGGATCTTCCAATATTGCTTGTCGGAGCCTCCTGGCTTGTCGGCGGCCGCCAAGGCTCGGCAGGCGGCGCACCCGGCAATCTCCTTGCCGGGATCGTCTGCCTTGGCCTTCTTGGCGGCGCCGGTGTCGTCGGATCCCTCGACGGCAAGCACGGCCTTTCCCATGCGCTTCCTGTTGTGACGCCGGCCCTTCTTCGTCGGGGCAGCGGTGTCTTCATCAGTAGAGTCGGTTTCCACGCCGGCGTCTTCGCCGGGGTACTTCCTTCCCTCTTCAGCCCGGGCGCACCTATCGCCGTAATGATAAAGTTCGCCACATCCTTACCCTTGTTCATCGCCAGCACTTCGTGCATCTTGCGGTTGTGCACGTTCTGATGGAACGCGCTAATAACGGCGGCGGGATGAACATCGGGGATGTTGTACTGCACCCGGCTGAATCTTTGGATGTACTTGCGCAGGGTTTCCCCTTCCTTCTGGGGAATGATGTGCAAATCTCTGGCCTGGGCATGAGCTTGGTGGCATCCGGTGAAGGCACCAACGAACTCATGGCACAGATCCGACCAAGAAGAAATGGAATCCGCCGAAAAGTGCATCAACCAAGACATGACGTTGGGCTTCAATGCCAACGGGAAGTAATTAGCAAGCACCTTGTCGTCGCGAGCTCCGGCAGCTTGCATCGCGATGGTGTAGATGCTGAGGAACTCTGACGGATGGTTCTTGTCGGTGTAATTCTCGCTGACGTCGGGCTTGAACGTGCGGTGAGAAAGCCACTGGAACTGCCGCAGGTCACGGGTAAAGGCTGGTCAACCCGCCTCGTAAGGTAGGCCACCGGAGCCCCCCGGTGCTGGGTGGTCGATAGAGGGTCCCGCCCGCTTATACGACTAGTGGTGTGTATCGCGCCGGCCCTCGATAGTGGTTTGAGCATCTTCATGAGCTCGTTCTCAAAGAACATGACGCTGGTCGCGGTGGGTCCGTGGGTCGGACGATGGTATGGAAATGTTATCACATGCGTCGTCACGACGGACCGTCACCGGCGGCAACTGGTGTGGGGGAGGAGATAGTACTGTGGCTGCAGCTCCCCCGGTTCTACCACCGCTGGCGTGTGGTGGCTTGACGGGGCGCCGGCCCAAGGGCCCTGCCGGCCGTGGCTCGTCTTTTTTGGCGACGGCGACGAGGTCCAGATGGTGGCTCTCCATTCGTCGAGCTTCTTCGTAGTAGGAGGGAAGTCGAGGAGCAGCTGCGCGCGCGCCAAAGCTTCTGCTCGCGTGGGGGTGGCGAAAGCTGCATGGATCGTGGCGCGCTTTGACTTCTAACCACGTTAGAAGGAGCTATATCACGGCCCAGCGGCTGCGTGCGATTGTCGCCAGCACTTTGGCGGGCATGCGAGCCTCCTTCGTCCCGCAGATGGTGCATGGGGCTCTTCCCACGGCGGTGCCCAGGGTCACCGGCGTGGTGACGCTGCTCGTCACGCACACCATGGGAAGAGCGCGCTGTGGGTGCCGGGTGGGTATCCTGGAGGTCGTCGCGCCGCCCGTGGGTGGCATGGCAGCGACCCCGGAGGGCCCCACGCCGCCTGCGGGGGCCCCAGCTCCATCTCTGGATTTTGTGGCGTGCGGCCCGCCGTCTTGCGCACGAACGACGCCGCTCGCCAGGCTATGATTGCCAGAGCGATGTTGGTGCTTGCGGGCCGCGCCTCGGGTCCTGTCCACGACCGGCCCGCTACTCTCCCTCACCAATACGGGCCGTCTGGCTCCCGATGAACCGACTGCCCTGGCCGCCTTCTTCTTGGGAGACATGGCGACGAAGAACCACTAGGCTAATTGCTAGACCAGATTCTCACAATCGCCCCCTCCCCCTACCTGGCGCGCCAAAGATGTCGGTGGGAACGACACCGATGGGATCACTTGGATCCCTTCTATGGTCGGCATGCACGGGGTCGTGAGAAGAGCAGGTTTAGGAGCTAGCACACGGATCCTTTACCCAGGTTCGGGCCGCGAGGATGCGTAAAACCCTAGTCCTGCTTTGGTGGATGTATTGAGTGTTCTTGAGCTTTCGAACTAGCTATGATGGCTGTGTAGTTCCAAAAAGCCGAATCCTTCCCCTGGTTGCCTCGGGCTTCCTTTTATAGGAAAAAGGGGTTGCCACAGTGGCACACAGGAGGTGGAAAGGCCTACAGTGCGCGAGCTTATCACACGGCATTACGGGACAAAGTGAATTAAATGCGCTACTTAGGTGTCCATTAGCTTTATCGGGGACGGGAACGAGGCCAGTCCCGTCCGTCGCCGCTCCGCCTCGCTTCGACACGCGCCCAGGCCAGCAATGCATGCAGCGCCATGTAGGCAGGCAGGATGATGAGGTGGCGCGGTGGTAGGGCCTCCATGAAGATCTGCATGCCACCACGCAGGTACTTGCTAATTTGGTCTGGAGGCCGCATGTTGCCATGCAGGCGCCTGCCTAGCTGGCTGGGTTGGCAGCTGCATGCGAACGGCGGCGGAGTCTTGGCTGGTGCGGGCCTGGCAGTGGCCCTGCTGGGGTTGGGGAACGTAGTAATTTCAAAGAAATTCCTATGCACACACAAGATCATGGTGATGCATAGCAACGAGAGGGGAGAGTGTGTCCATGTACCCTCGTAGACCGAAAGCGGAAGAGTTAGCACAACGCGGTTTATGTAGTCGTACGTCTTCACGATCCGACCTATCAAGTACCGAACGCACGGCACCTCCGAGTTCAGCACACATTCAACTCGATACGTCCCTCGAACTCTGATCTAGCCGAGATTTGAGGGAGAGTTCCGTCAGAACGACAGCGTGGTGACGATGATGATGTTCTACCGATGCAGGGCTTCGCCTAAGGACCGCTACGATATTATCGAGGTGGATTATGGTGGAGGGGGGCACCGCACACGGCTTAGAGATCCAAGAGATCAATTGTTGTGTCTCCAAGGGGTGCCTCCCTCCCCGTATATAAAGGAGTGGAGGAGGGGAGGGGGCCAGCCACCCTAGGCGCGCCCCATGAGTAGTCCTACTCCCACAGGGAGTAGGACTCCCCCTTCCAAGTGGGAGTAGGAGAGGAGAGGGAAGAAGAGAGAGGAGGAAAGGAAAGGCCCCCCTCCTTGTCCAATTCGGACTGGGGGGGGGGGGAGGGGGTGCGCGGCTGCCCTTGGCCGCCCCTCTTCTTCTCCACTAGGGCCCAATAGGCCCATTAGTCTCCTCGGGAAGGTTCCGGTAACCCCCCGGTACTCCGGTATATGCTCGAAACTCCCCGAAACTATTCCGGTGTTCGAACATAGTCATCTAATATATTGATCTTTACGTCTCGACCATTTCGAGACTCCTCTTCATGTCCATGATCGCATCCGGGACTCCGAACTACGTTCGGTACATCAAAACACATAAACTCGTAATATAACCGCCATCGAACTTTAAGCGTGCGGACCCTACGGATTCGAGAACTGTGTAGACATGACCGAGACACGTCTCCGGTCAATAACCAATAGAGGAACCTGGATGCTCATATTATCTCCCACATATTCTACGAAGATCTTTATCGGTCAAACCGCATAATAACATACGTTGTTCCCTTTGTCAACGGTATGTTACTTGCCCGAGATTCGATCGTCGGTATCTCAATACCTAGTTCAATCTCATTACCGGCAAGTCTCTTTACTCGTTCCGTAATACATCATCCCGCAACTAACTCATTAGTTGCAATGCTTGCAAGGCTTATAGTGATGTGCATTACCGAGTGGGCCCAGAGATACCTCTCCGACAATCGGAGTGACAAATCCTAATCTCGAAATACGCCAACCCAACAAGTACCTTCGGAGACACCTGTAGAGTACCTTTATAATCACCCAGTTATGTTGTGACGTTTCGTAGCACACAAAGTGTTCCTCCGGTAAACGGGAGATGCATAATCTCATAGTCAAAGGAACATGTATAAGTCATGAAGAAAGCAATAGCAACATACTAAACGATCAAGTGCTAATCTAACGGAATGGGTCAAGTCAATCACATCATTCTCCTAATGATGTGATCCCGTTAATCACATGACAACTCTTTGTCTATGGCTAGGAAACATAACCATCTTTGATCAACGAGCTAGTCAAGTAGAGGCATACTAGTGACATTATGTTTGTCTATGTATTCACACATGTATCATGTTTCCGGTTAATACAATTCTAGCATGAATAATAAACATTTATCATGATATAAGGAAATAAATAATAAATTTATTATTGCCTCTAGGGCATATTTCCTTCAGTCACCCACTTGCACTAGAGTCAATAATCTAGATTACACAGTAATGATTCTAACACCCATGGAGCCTTGGTGATGATCATGTTTTGCTCGTGGAGGAGGCTTAGTCAACGGGTCTGCAACATTCAGATCCGTATGTATCTTGCAAATCTCTATGTATCCCACGTGGACTTGGTCCCACATGGAATTGAAGCGTCTCTTGATGTGCTTGGTCCTCTTGTGAAATCTGGATTCCTTTGCCAAGGCGATTGCACTGGTATTGTCACAGAAGATTTTCATTGGACCCGATGCACTAGGTATGACACCTAGATCGGATATGAACTCCTTCATCCAGACTCCTTCATTTGCTGCTTCCAAAGCAACAATGTACTCCGCTTCACACATAGATCCCGCCATGACACTTTGTTTAGGACTGCACCAACTGACAGATCCACCGTTCAATATAAACACGTATCTGGTTTGCGATTTAGAATCGCCCGGATTAGTATCAAAGCTTGCATCAACGTAACCATTTACAATTAGCTCTTTGTCACCTCCATAAATGAGAAACATATCCATAGTCCTTTTCAGGTATTTCAGGATGTTCTTGACCGCTATCTAGTGATCCACTCCTGGATTACTTTGGTACCTCCCTGCTAAACAAATAGCAGGCACACATCAGGTCTGGTACACAACACTGAATACATGATAGAGCCTATGGCTGAAGCATAGGGAACATCTTTCATTTTCTCTCTATCTTCTGCAGTGGTCAGGCATTGAGTCTTACTCAACTTCACACCTTGTAACATAGGCAAGAACCCTTTCTTTGCTTGACCCATTTTGAACTTCTTCAAAACTTTGTCAAGGTATGTGCTTTGTGAAAGTCCAATTAAGCCGCCTTGATCTATCTCTATAGATCTTGATGCCCAATATGTAAGCAGCTTCACCGAGGTCCGTCATCGAAAAATCTTATTCAAGTATCCTTTTATGCTATCCAGAATTCTATATCATTTCGAATCAACAATATGTCATCCACATATAAGATTAGAAATGCTACAGAGCTCCCACTCACTTTCTTGTAAATACAGGCTTCTCCAAAAGTCTCAGATAAAACCATATGCTTTGATCACACTATCAAAGCGTTTATTCCAACTCCAAGAGGCTTGCACCAGTCCATAAATGGATCACCGGAGCTTGCACACCTTGTTAGCTCCTTTGGATCGATAAAACCTTCAGGTTGCATCATATACAACTCTTCTTCCAGAAATCCATTCAGGAATGCAGTCTTTACATCCATTTGCCAAATTTCATAATCATAAAATGCGGCAATTGCTAACATGATTCGGACGGACTTAAGCATCGCTACGATTGAGAAGGTCTCATCGTAGTCAATCCCTTGAACTTGTCGAAAACCTTTCACAACAAGTCGAGCTTTATAGACAGTAACATTACCGTCAGCGTCAGTCTTCTTCTTGAAGATCCATTTATTCTCAATTGTTTGCCGATCATCGGGCAAGTCAACCAAAGTCCATACTTTGTTCTCATACATGGATCCCATCTCAGATTTTATGGCCTCAAGCCATTTTGCGGAATCTGGGCTCACCATCGCTTCTTCATAGTTCGTAGGTTCGTCATGGTCTAGTAACATAACCTCCAGAACAAGATTACCGTACCACTCTGGTGCGGATCTCACTCTGGTTGACCTACGAGGATTGGTAGTAACTTGATCTGAAGCTTCATGATCATTATCATTAGCTTCCTCACTAATTGGTGTAGGTGTCATAGGAAACGGTTTCTGTGACGAACTACTTACCAATATGGGAGCAGGTACATTTACCTCATCAAGTTCTACTTTCCTCCCACTCAGTTCTTTTGAGAGAAACTCCTTCTCTAGAAAGGATCCATTCTTGGCAACGAATATCTTGCCTTCGGGTCTGTGATAGAAGGTGTACCCAACAGTTTCTTTTGGGTATCCTATGAAGACACATTTATCCGATTTGGGTTTGAGCTTATCAGGTTGAAGCTTTTTCACATAAGCATCGTAGCCCCAAACTTTAAGAAACAACAACTTTGGTTTCTTGCCAAACCACAGTTCATAACGCGTCGTCTCAACGGATTTTGATGGTGCCCTATTTAACGTGAATGCGGCCGTCTCTAAAGCATAACCCCAAAATGATAGCGGTAAATCAATAAGAGACATCATAGATCGCACCATATCTAGTAAAGTACGATTACGACGTCCGGACACACCACTACGCTATGGTGTTCCGGGTGGCGTGAGTTGCGAAACTATTCCGCATTGTTTCAAATGTAGACCAAACTCGTAACTCAAATATTCTCCTCCATGATCAGATCGTAGAAACTTTATTTTCTTGTTACGATGATTTTCCATTTCACTCTAAAATTCTTTGAACTTTTCAAATGTTTCAGACTTATGTTTCATTAAGTAGATATACCCATATCTCGCTTAAATCATCCGTGAAGGTGAGAAAATAACGATACTACCATGAGCCTCAACATTCATTGGACCACATACATCAGTATGTATGATCTCCAACAAATCAGTTGCTCGCTCCATAGTTCTGGAGAACGGCGTTTTAGTCATCTTGCCCATGAGGCACGGTTCGCAAGTACCAAGTGATTCATAATCAAGTGATTCCAAAAGTCCATCAATATGGAGTTTTTTCATGCGCTTTACAATCGATTTGACCTAAACGGCTGTGCCACAAATAAGTTGCACTATCATTATCAACTATGCATCTTTTGGCTTCAACATTATGAATATGTGTATCACTACTATCGAGATTCAACAAAAATAGACCACTCTTCAAGGGTGCATGACCACAAAAGATATTACTCATATAAATAGAACAACCATTATTCTCAGATTTAAATGAGTAACCGTCTCGCATCAAACAAGATCCAGATATAATGTTCATGCTCAACGCTGGCACCAAATAACAATTATTTAGGTCTAAAACTAACCCCGAAGGTAGATGTAGAGGTAGCGTCGACGGGCGATCACATCGACTTTGGAACCATTTCCCACGCGCATCGTCACCTCGCCCTTAGCCGGTCTTCGCTTAATCCGTAGTCCCCTGCTTCGAAGTTGCAAATATTAGCAATGTAACCAGTATCAAATACCTGTGTGCTATCATGTAGCTCGTAAGGTACACATCAATAACATGTATATCACATATTCCTTTGTTCACCTTGCCATCCTTCTTATCCGCCAAATACTTGGGGCAGTTCCGCTTCCAGGACTACCGCTTGCAGAGAAGCACTCGGCCTCGTGCTTAGGTCCAGACTTTGGTTTCTTCTCTTGAGCAGCAACTTGTTTGTTGTTCTTCTTGAAGTTCCCCTTCTTCTTCCCTTTTCCCTTTTTCTTGAAACTGGTGGTCTTATTGACCCTCAACACTTGATGCTCCTTCTTGATTTCTACCTCCGCAGCCTTTAGCATCGTGAAGAGCTCGGGAATTGTCTTATCCATCCCTTGCATGTTATAGTTCATCACAAAGCTCTTGTAGCTTGGTGGCAGTGATTGAAGAATTCTGTCAGTGACGCTATCATCCGGAAGATTAACTTCCAGTTGAATCAAGTGATTGTTATACCTGCATATTCTCGAGTATATGCTCACCGATGTAACTATTCTCCTCCATGTTGCAGCTATAGAACTTATTGGAGACTTCATATCTCTCAATCCGGGCATTTGCTTGAAATATTAACTTCAACTCCTGAAACATCTCATATGCTCCATGACGTTCAAAACGCCATTGAAGTCCCGGTTCTAAGTCGTAAAGCATGGCACACAAAACTATCGAGTTGTCATCAGCTTTGCTCTGCCAGACGTTCATAACATCTGGTGTTGCTCTCAAGAAGAGGTTTGGCACCTAGCGGTGCTTCCAGGACGTAATTCTTCTGTGCAACAATGAGCATAATCCTCAAGTTACGGACCCAGTCCGTGTAATTGCTACCATCATCTTTCAACTTTGCTTTCTCAAGGAACGCATTAAAATTCAACGGAACAACAGCACGAGCCATCTATCTACAACAACATAGACATGCAAAATACTATCAGGTACTAAGTTCATGATAAATTTAAGTTCAATTAATCATATTACTAAATAACTCCCACTTAGATAGACATCCCTCTAATCATCTAAGTGATCACGTGACCCAAATCAACTAAACCATAACCGATCATCACGTGAAATGGAGTAGTTTTCAATGGTGAACATCACTATGTTGATCATATCTACTATATGATTCATGCTCGACCTTTCGGTCTCAGTGTTCTGAGGCCATATATGCATATGCTAGGCTCGTCAAGTTTAACCCGAGTATTCTGCGTGTGCATAACTGGCTTGCACCCATTGTAGATGGACACAGAGCTTATCACACCCGATCATCACGTGGTCTCTCGGCACGACGAACTTTGGCAACGGTGCATACTCAGGGAGAACACTTTTATCTTGAAATTTAGTGAGAGATCATCTTATAATGCTACCGTTAATCAAAGCAAAATAAGATGCAAAAAAGATAAACATCGCATGCAATCAATATAAGTGATTTGATATGGCCATCATCATCTTGTGCTTGTGATCTCCATCTCCGAAGCACCATCATGATCACCATCGTCACCGGCGCAACACCTTGATCTCCATCATAGCATCGTTGTCGTCTCACCAACTATTCCTTCTACGACAATCGCTATCACTTAGTGATAAAGTAAAGCAATTACAGGGTGATTTCATTGCATACAATAAAGCGACAACCATATGGCTCCTACCAGTTGCCGATAACTCAGTTACAAAACATGATCATCTCATACAATAAAATATGGCATCATGCCTTGACCATATCACATCACAACATGCCCTGCAAAAACAAGTTAGACGTCCTCTACTTTGTTGTTGCAAGTTTTAAGTGGCTGCTACGGCCTGAGCAAGAGCCGTTCTTACCTACGCATCAAAACGACAACGATAGTTCGCCAAGTTAGTGTTGTTTTAACCTTCTCAAGGACCGGGCGTAGCCACACTCGGGTCAACTAAAGTTGGAGAAACTGACACCCGCCAGCCGCCCGTGTGCAAAGCACGTCGGTAGAACCAGTCTCGCGTAAGCATACGCGTAATGTCGGTCCGGACTGCTTCATCCAACAATACCGCCGAACCAAAGTGTGACATGCCGGTAACCAGTATGACTTGTATCGCCCACAACTCACTTCTGTTCTACTCGTGCATATAAAATCAACGCATAAAACCAGGCTCGGATGCCACTGTTGGGGAACGTAGTAATTTCAAAAAAAATCCTACGCACACGCAAGATCATGGTGATGCATAGCAACGAGATGGGACAGTGTGTCCACGCACTTCATAGACGTAAAGCGGAAGCGTTAGCACAACGCGGTTGATGTAGTCGTCGCCTTCACGATCTGACCGATCAAGTACCGAACGCACGGCACCTCCGAGTTCAGCACACGTTCAACTCGATGACGTCCCTCGAACTCCGATCCAGCTGAGCTTTGAGGGAGAGTTCCGTCAGCACGACGGCGTGGTGACCATGATGATGTTCTACAGACGCAGGGCTTCGTCTAAGCACCACTACGATATTATCCAGGTGGATTATGGTGGAGGGGGGCACCGCACACGGCTAAGAGATCAAAGAGATCAATTGTTATGTCTCCAAGGGGTGCCTCCCTCACCGTATATAAAGGAGTGGAGGAGGGGGAGGGGGCCGGCCACCCTAGGCGCGCCCCATGAGGAGTCCTACTCCCACCGGGAGGACTCCCCCCTTCCATGTGGGAGTAGGAGAGGAGAGGGGGGAAGGAAAGGGGGGTGCCGCCCCCTCCTTGTCCAATTCGGACTGGGGGGAGGGGGCGCGCGGCTGCCCTTGGCCACCCCTCCTCTTCTCCACTAGGGCCCAATAGGCCCATTAGTCTCCTGGGGGGGGGGGGGTTCGGGTAACCCCCCGATTCTCCGGTATATGCCCGAAACTCCCCGAAACCATTCCGGTGTCCGAACATAGTCGTCCAGTATATCGATCTTTACGTCTCGACCATTTAGAGACTCCTCATTATGTCCGTGATCACATCCGGGACTCCGAACTACCTTCGATACATCAAAACACATAAACTCATAATATAACCGTCATCGAACTTTAAGCGTGCGGACCCAACGGGTTCGAGAACTATGTAGACATGACCGAGACACGTCTCCGGTCAATAACCAATAGCGGAGCCTGGATGCACATATTAGCTCCCACATATTCTACGAAGATCTTTATCGGTCAAACCGCATAACAACATACGTTGTTCCCTTTGTCACCGGTATGTTACTTGCCCGAGGTTCGATCGTCGATATCTCAATACCTAGTTCAATCTCGTTACCGGCAAGTCTCTTTACTCGTTCCGTAATTCATCGTCCCGTAACTAACTCATTAGTTGCAATCCTTGCAAGGCTTATAGTGATGTGCATTACCGAGTGGGCCCAGAGATACCTCTCCGACAATCGGAGTGACAAATCCTAATCTCGAAATACGCCAATTCAACAAGTACCTTCGGAGACACCTGTAGAGCACCTTTATAATCACCCAGTTACATTGTGACGTTTGGTAGCACACAAAGTGTTCCTCCGGTAAACGGGAGTTGCATAATCTCATAGTCATAGGAACATGCATAAGTCATGAAGAAAGCAATAACAACATACTAAACGATAAAGTGCTAAGCTAACTGAATGGGTCAAGTCAATCACATCATTCTCCTAATGATGTGACCCCGTTAATCAAATGACAACTCTTTGTCTATGGCTAGGAAACATAACCATCTTTGATCAACGAGCTAGTCAAGTAGAGGCATACTAGTGACACTCTGTTTGTCTATGTATTCACACATGTATCATGTTTCCGGTTAATACAATTCTAACATGAATAATAAACATTTATCATGATATAAGGAAATAAATAATAACTTTATTATCGCCTCTAGGGCATATTTCATTCAGCTGGCGCCCTCGGCAAGGGCCTTTTGCCCTCCTGCTGCCTTGTTCCACTTTCTGTGGAGAGGGACAACAAAGGGATTACGGGCAACTTATCTCTTTTTAGTTTGTAAGCCTGCGGGCACTTGTTAATTTTAAGACTTGTAATCCCCTTGCACATGTTTTTAATTCCGTATGAACTGTACCTGTATGGGATGTTTTTAATGAAAAAGGGTGCTTGTCGGGTTCTTTGTGCGTGAGCGAGAACCATGCCAAGGATGAATCCTTGTTATTTTTAAGATAAACATTGTCGCCCAGCAACAGGCCTTGCCGTCTCCCCACTTTGGTCGACCATTCTTGCGCTCTTGGCAGAGGCAGGGGTGAAGTAGAGTTAGGCCCCTCGTTCATCTCCTCGCCAGCACGACTACTACCAAATTCTGACCCAGGAGGTAGCTCTTGGGTATAGGAAAGGGGGAGCACGGTGGTTTTAAGAACATAAACGAGGTTTCACATGTCCCAGTTCTATATGGAAATGCATAACAGGGGGATGAAAGACTAATCTAAATCCGCAGGCCCCGGCAACCTTGGCTTGCCGTGGTTGGATCCTTGTATCTTCAGCCCCCGGCAGTCTTGGCCTGCCGGGGCCGGAGCGCCGGTTCATTCTCTTTTTCCCAAGCGGCTTAGCAGAAGTGTCTGCGTGCCCTACGAACTAAAGAGAACAGAAAGATGCACACTCGACCTCTAGGCTAGGGGTTAGTCGCCGTTAAGCACTATCAACCCTAACCGAGGGAGAGACTTAACCTAGCATGCATGCTATAGCTTAGGGCGCCAGCGCTTCGTTTATTTATGCTCAGGGTCTGCGCTTTGGCTTTGTCTGAAGGGTTACATGCCTTGCCGGCAAGGCTTGTACAAAAGGTGGTTTGTCGAGGCCCGGCAACCGCGCATTTATGGGTTAAACTTGCGAAGATGTTCGATGTTCCAGAATTGCTCCTTTGGGACAGCATCTTGATCTCCGAGCAGACCGCTATGGGCCCGTGACTCGTATTACCCGATAAGGGCCTTCCCACTTTGGCGTCAACTTGTTGGAATTCTTAGCCGACTGAACGCGCCGAAGAACAAGGTCGCCTTCCTCAAAGCTTCGGGCATGAACCTTGCGGCTATGGTAGCAGCACAAGGCTTGCTGGTAGCATGCTGCTCTCACATCCGCCCGAAGACGATCTTCCTCAAGGAGCGTTGCGTCATGTTGCCGCAACTGCTCTTGCTCAAGCTCGTCATAAGTGAGCACTCGAGGTGACCCGTATATGAGTTCCGTGGGGAGAACTGCTTCTGCTCAATATACTAGGGCAAAGGGTGTCTGGCCGGTGGCTCGATTCAGCGTCGTCCTGATCGACCAAAGAACCGCCGGCAACTCATCAATCGAGCGCCTTCCGCTCTTGTGCAGCCTGTCAAATGTCTTCGTTCTTAGGCCTCGCAACACTTCAGCATTTGCCCTCTCCTCCTGGCCGTTGCTCCGGGGGTGTGCCATGGAAGCAAAACAGACCTTGCTGCCGAGGTCTTGGATGTATTGCATGAAGGTGTGGCTTGTGAACTGTGTGCCGTTGTCGGTGATGACTCTTTTTGGTACACCAAAACGGCAGACTAGTCCCTTGAAGAACTTGACAGCTGACTGTGTTGTAACCTTCCCCACTGCCTCCACCTCCGGCCACTTTCTGAACTTGTCGATTGCAACGTACAAGTACTCAAAGCCCCGGACAGCGCGAGGGAAAGGGCCCAGTATGTCGAGCCCCCAGACCGAAAACGGCCAGGAGAGAGGGGTTGTTTGAAGGGCTTGAGCTGGTTGATGAAGTTTCTTCGAATGGAACTGGCACGCTTCACACCTGGTTACTAGTGTCGTCGCATCCTGGAGGGCGGTGGGCCAGAAGAAGCCTTGCCGGAATGCCTCTCCGGCAAGGGCCCTCGACCCTATGTGGGAGCCACATATGCCTCCATGTATCTCTGCCAACAGCTCCAGTCCTTCCTCCTGGGGGATGCACTTCAATTTCACACCGTTCGTTCTTTTTCTGTACAGGATGTCATCGACGAACTGGTACAAGGCAGACCGACGGGCTACTTTTTCCGCTTCTTCCTGATCCTCGAGAAGTTCCCCTGTCTGGAGGAAACAGACGGTATGATATGCCCATGCCGGAGCCTGGGGCTCGACGGCAAGGTCCAAAGGCATCTCTTCCGCCATGGGGGCAGCCGTCTTTACGGCCAGGGCTTGGCGCCCTGCCGGAGCCAGCTGCCCCTTGGCAGGCTCGGAATCCGCGGCAACACCCTGGCAGGCGGCCCCTGGGGGCTCAGCGGGAAAGTACTTGCTGGGGCCTGATTTCCTCCGCTTGTTCTGCTCCGTTGATGGTTCGACGGATGGTTGAGTTAACCGAAGCAAAAAGGTACCCGGTTCCACAGGTAGCCTGAATGCAGCGCGCTTTGACACGTAGTCATGGATGTCGTTCTCCGCTCAAGGAACGTGCTCCTCTTGTATACCGTCGAAGCGCTCCTCCAGCTTCCTCACCTCATCTACGTAGGCCTCCATCAACGGACTCTAGTAATCTTTGTTGACTTGTCTGACGACAAGCTGCGAATCACCCCTGAAGATGAGCTTCTTCACCCCGAGGTCTGCCACGATCCTGAGACCGGCAAGCAGCCCCTCGTACTCAGCAGTGTTGATCGTGGACATCTCCCTGGGAAAGTGCATCTGGACCACATACTTGAGGTGCTCTCCGGTGGGTGCGACAAGCAGCACACTGGCACCGGCGCCTTGGAGCGAGAAAGCCCCATCAAAGTACATGATCCAGTCGCGACTTGCTTCCTTGCCGGGGAGAGCGGTTTCCTGGATTTTTTCATCGGGCGTTGAGGTCCATTATGCAATGAACTCCGCCAAGACTCTGCTCTGGATTGTCGAAGTACTTCCAAACTTCAAGCCAATTCTTGTCCTTCCGGTTGCATCTGGGTTGTGCAGTACCCGTTGCAACGGGAGGCGGGTGACGGCAGTGATCTCGTGGGCTTGGAAGTAATGATGCAGCTTCCTCAAGGCCATAAGGATGCCGAAGAGCAATTTCTGCACACCGGAGTACCTTGACCTGGCCCCCTGCAAGAGGGAGCTGACAAAGTAAATTGGGTGCTGCATCATCTTCCTCTTCTGCACCGCTTCACTTGGCTGCGCGGGCCCTGCCCCAATGGCATCAGACTCTGCCGGGGGCCTTGCCTTGCCGGCACCAGGCCCTGCCGGGGGAATCTCTGACTTGCCAACCGCCGGTCCTTCCGTTGCCACTGCCTCTTCGTCGACCTCCCTCTATGCCACTAGTGCGGCGCTGACCACTTGATCTGTTGCTGCCAGATACAGGAGCAACGGCTCTCGTGGTTTAGGCTCAACCAGTATTGGCATAGAGGAAAGGTATTTCTTCAGATCCTGCAACGCCGCCTCAGCCACTGGGGTCCACTCCATTGGGCCTTCCTTGTTCAAGATTTTTAAAAAGGGAAGGGCACGCTCAGCGGACTTGGAGATGAATCTGCTCATGGCGGCAACGCAGCCAGTGAGCCGGCACACATCCTTGATCCGCTTGGGTGCCTCAATCTGCTCAATAGCCTTGATCTTGTCTGGGTTTGCCTCGATCCCACGTTGCGACACAAAGAATCGAGAAGTTTTCCTGACGGAACGCCAAAGACACACTTCTTAGGGTTCAACTTGAGGTTGATCTTGTGTAGGTTGGCAAACGTCTCTTCTATGTCTTGTACAAGGGTCGCCTTTCCTTGGGACCACTATGTCATCCATATAAGCTTCCATATTTCTATGTAGCTGGGGATCAAAACCAATCTGGACCACCCTCACTAATGTCGAGCCAGCACTCTTCAACCCGAAAGGCATCCGTAAAAAGCAATACGTACCACATGGAGTGATTAATGATGTCTTCTCTTCATCTTCTCTTGTCATGAAGATCTGGTGGTAGCCTGAGTAGGCGTCGAGGAATGACAATAGATCACACCCGGCCGTGGAGTCAACAATCTGGTCGATGCGCGACAACGGGAAGGGGTCCTTAGGACAAGCCTTATTGATATCTGTGTAGTCAATACACAACATCCACTTCCCATTTGCCTTGCGCACCACCACTGGATTGGCCAACCACGTCGGATGGAGCACTCCTCTCACCAAACCTGCCGCTTCCAATTTCCTCATCTCCTCTGTGATGAACTCCTGTCGTTCCAAAGCTTGCTTCTTGACCTTCTGCTTGACGGGTCGCGCATGGGGACAGACAGCAAGGTGGTGCTCGATCACTTCCCTGGGAACGCCAGGGATGTCGGATGCTTGCCACGCAAACACATCGACATTCGCCCGCAGGAAAGTGACGAGCGCGCTTTCCTATTTGCTGTCGAGGGTGGAGCTTATGGTGAAAGCCCCTCCTGTGCCATCCTCCTTGACAGACACCCTCTTGGTCTCTAGTGGTGCAGCTCTGGATTTCTTGCTCATGCCTGTAGAGCTCTCGGGCACATCCTCAACAGTAGCACAACACTCTAGAGAGGTGCGCTTGCCGGAGTGGGTGCGAGGGGTCTTGTCAGTCTTCTTCTTCCCTCCAGGGCTTCAACGGCAGGAGCAAGTACCTTGGCGGCAGCTGCTACAACTGCTTCTCGATAGAGTTGGTCAGCGCAGATCGATGCATCCTTCTTGTTGGAGGGGACGGTAATGATGGTCATCGGCCCAGGCATCTTCAGCGTGTTGTAGGCATAGTGCAACGCCGCAATGAACTTGGCTAGTTCCGGGCGGCCGAGGATCCCGTTGTAGGGCAAGGGGATCTAGGCCACATCAAAGACGATCCTCTCCGTCCTGTAGTTCAACTCACCTCCGAACGTCACGGGCAATGTGACCTTCCCCTTCGGCTGGCTCCTTCTAAGGGTTGACCCCTTGAAACGTACCCGTTTCTTCGAGGTCTTCATCAGGAATTTGCAGCCTTTTGATCATGACGGGCGAGACCAAGTTCAGGCCGGCCCCTCCGTCAACCAGCTTCTTGTTCACCTTGAGGTTGTGTATCGTTGGTGAGACCAACAACGGCAAACACCCGACCGCAGTTGTGCGGTCAGGGTGGTCCTCGGCGTCAAAGATGAGGGGCGTGCTGGACCACTTCAGTGGCTTCTGAGCGTCGAACGATGGCTCTGCTGCTGTAATCTCACGCGCCCACTGCTTGAGCTGGCGGTGAGAAGTGTGCAGCGAGGCGCCACCATCGACGCACATGGCCTCCGTAGCCTTCTAAAACTCTTGATCGCCAGACTCGTTGTCCTCATCATGATCATCGTCATCCTGCTTCTTGTCGCGGCCCCGAGCGGGCCTCTCTCACTGGTTATCCTTGCCACAGCGGCCTCCTTGCCCGCGACGCTTCTTGCCGGATCCTTCGGCACCGTCCTGACCCTTCTCTCTGTCCCGCCTCTCATACTCAGACTTTTGCTTTTTGCCAAGCAGCTCGACCTGTCGGCAGTTCTGGAGGTCGTGGCCCTTGGTATGGTGGATCTTGCAATACTACTTGTCAGAGCCTCCTGGTTTGTCGGCGACCGCCAAGGCCTGGCAGGCGGCGCACCTGACAATCTCCTTGCCAGGGTCGTCTGCCTTGGCCTTCTTGGTGGCGCCGGTGTCATCGGATCCCTCGACGGCAAGCACGGCCTTGCCCTTGCGCTTCCTGCTGCAACATCGGCCCTTCTTCGTCGGGTCGGCGGTGTCTTCATTAGTTGAGTCGGTTTCCATGCCGGCGTCTTTGTTGGGGTACTTCCTTCCGTCTTCAGCTCGGGCGCACCTATCGGCCAGAACATAAAGTTCGGCCACATCATTAACCTTGTTCATCGCCAGCTCTTCACGCATCTTGCGGTTGCGCATGTTCTGATGGAATGCGCTAATCACGACGGCGGGATGAACATCGGGGATGTTGTACTGCACCCGGCTGAATCTTTGGATGTACTGGCGCAGGGTTTCCCCTTCCTTCTGGGGAATGATGTGCAAATCACTGGCATGGCCATGAGCTTGGTGGCCTCTGGGGAAGGCACCAACGAACTCATGGCACAGATCCGACCAAGAAGAAATGGAATCCACTGGCAAGTGCATCAACCAAGACATGACGTTGGGCTTCAGTGCCAACGGGAAGTAATTGGCAAGCACCTTGTCGTCGCGAGCTTCGGCAGCTTGCATCGCAATGGTGTAGATGCTGAGGAACTCTGACGGATGGGTCTTGTCGTTGTACTTCTCGCTGACGTTGGGCTTGAACATGCGGTGGGATGGCCACTGGAACTGCCGGAGGTCACGGCTAAAGGCTGGGCAACCCGCCTCATAAGGTAGGCCGCCGGAGCCCCCCGGTGCTGGGTGGTCCATAGTGGGTCACGCCCGCTTATCCGACTGGTGGCGTGTATCGCGTCGGCGCTCGATAGTGGTTCGAGCATCTTCATGAGCTTGTTCTTGAAGAACATGACGTTGGTCGCGGTGGACCGGCACCGGCGGCAACTGGCGTGGGGGAGGAGAGTGTACTGTGGCTGCAGCTCCCCCGGTTCTACCACCACTGGCGTGTGGTGGCTCGACGGAGCGCCGGCCCGAGGGCCCTACCAGCCGTGGCTCGTCTTTGTTGGCGACGGCGACGAGGCTCCGGATGGTGACTCTCCATTCGTCGAGCTTCTCTGCAGCAGGAGGGAAGTCGAGGAGCAGCTGCGCGCGCGCCAAAGCTTCTGCTGACGTGGGTGGTGGCGAAATCTGCGTGGACCGTGGCGCGCTTCGACTTCTAACCACCTTAGAAGGAGCTCTATCACGGCCCAGCGGCTGCGTGCGATTGTCGCCAGCACTTCGGCGGGCATGCGGGCCTCCTTCATCCCGCAGATGATGCACATGGCTCTTCCCACGGCGGAGCCCAGGGTCACCGGCGTGGTGACGTTGCTCGTCGCGCACACCATGGGAAGAGCACGCTGTGGGTGCCGGGGTGGGCGTCCTCGAGGTCGTCGTGCCGCCCGTGGGTGGCATGGCGGCGACCCCAGAGTGCTCCACGCCGCTGCGAAACAGCTCCGTCCCTGGATTTTGTTGTGTGCGGCCCGCCGTATTGCACCTGACGACGCCGCCGCCGAGCTCGATCGCGAGCAATGTTGGTGCTTTCATGGGTTGATCGTCTCAACGTATCTATAATTTTTATTGCTCCATGCTACTTTATCTATTGTTTTGGACTATAATGGGCTTTGTTTTCCACTTTTATATTATTTTTGGGACTAACCTATTAACCGAGGCCCAGCCCGTAATTGCTGTTTTTTGCCTATTTCAAAGTGTTTCAAGAAACAAAATATCAAACAGAGTCCAAACGGAATGAAACCTTCGGAAACGTGATTTTCTCACCGAACGTGATCCAGGGGACTTGGACCCTACTCCAAGGAACGAAAGAGGCGGTCACGAGGGTGGGGGCACCCCCCTAGGGCGTGCTCCCTGCCTCGTGGGCCTTATCGGTGTCAAAACCATCTTATCTCAGGTAGGGGGTTCCGAACTGTGCGTCTAGGTGGATGGTAACAGGAGACAAGGGACACGATGTTTTTACCCAGGTTCGGGCCCTCTCGATGGAGGTAAAACCCTACTCCTGCTTGATTAATATTGATGATATGGGTAGTACAAGAGTAGATCTACCTCGAGGTCAGAGAGGCTAAACCCTAGAAGCTAGCCTATGGTATGATTGTTGTTCGTCCTACGGACTAAAACCCTCCGGCTTATATAGGCACCGAATAGGGTTAGGGTTACATGTAGTCGGTTACAATGGTAGGAGATCTACATATCCATATCGCCAAGCTTGCCTTCCACGCCAAGGAAAGTCCCATCCGGACACGGGACGAAGTGTTCAATCTTGTATCTTCATAGTCCAGAGTCCGCCAAAGGTCATAGTCCGCTATCCGGACACCCCTAATCCAGGACTCCTCAAGAGCCTCGAACCAGGCTTCAATGACGACGGGTCCGGGCGCGCATATTGTCTTCGGCATTGCAAGGCGGGTTCCTCCTCCGAATACTTCATAGAAGATTTTGAACACAAGGATAGTGTCCGCTCTGCAAAATAACTTCTACATACCATCGTAGAGAATAACATTTACACAAGTTCAATCCGCTGACGTATTCCGTAGCGTGACATCACACCACGGCCAAGCTTTTATTCGAATCGTTTTTACTGCCCCACCTCAGCGTGTTTCGCGAGGCGGTTTCCTTGGCACGTCTTGTCAAAGCAGAGATCGTGTCCCCTTATTCCGGGATTCTCATCAATACGGGCGTGGGTAACCCAATCGTGCCCGTTGGCACGCCTCCTCTATCAAAGGCGAGTCCCGAACGGTCACGGGGAGGGCTCCTGGTATTCAACCTCTTTATAAAGAGACCAAGGCCCCGCTCCTTTTTCTCAATCTCCATCGAATCCGCCCCTCGCTTCGAGTTCCAACACCCAAAGCTCCAGATTCAGCGCCGGACCTTCGATGATGTCCGCTCCGACCTCCAAGGCCGGTGGATGCCTTCCTCCGTCACGGAAGAAGACGTCGTAAAGCTAAGAGATGCCAGGTATCTAACCGACGAAATCTCGCATAGGCTGCCTGCTCAAGGGCAGGTTATTCCCACTCCCAACCCCGGTGAAAGCGTGGTGTTCACGTCTCACTTCCTTCGGGGACTAAGTTTCCCGATGGACCCCTTCGTGAGGGGGCTCATTTTTTTATTATGGGCTGGAATTTCACGACTTGGATCCGGAGTCCATCCTCCACATCTCATCGTTCATCGTCGTGTGTGAAGCCTTCCTCCATGTTACCCCTCACTTCGGATTATGGCTCAAGACCTTGAGGTGGAGCCAAGATGATCAAGGGGCAACAGCAGGCGAAAGCGGAGGGGCTGTTATAAGAAAGAATGCTGACGCTCCATGGCCCGAGGGCTCTTTTCAAGAGGAGCTCAGCATATGGCAACAAGAGTGGTTTTATATCACAGCTCCCAGGGGCACCAAATGGGTGGCGCCACCTGCCTTTCACTCGGGTCCTCCACCGCGGCTGGCGTCATGGGTCAATAAAGGGCTTGACTGGGGGCCGTCCAAAGATGTGCCCCTGTTGCAGGGCCATATTCGAGACCTCCTGGAGAGAGAGATCAATCTGGTTGTAGTAGCGCAGGTCATGATGATTCGTCGCATCCTGCCCTGCAAACGTCGCCCCCTCCGCCTGTGGGAGTTCAATCCGGAGGGACCACGAGCTCTTCAACATTTTATGGGCGCAACGCCCGTGGAGATGTACAAACTGTTCTTCGGATCACAAGAAATGTGTCTGGACTTGACCGAGGACGCAGGTCTGAGCTGCAATCACCCGGATGCTCAGGTAAGTAGTCACGTACCCGGACACGCTATCCGTATATTTATCATAAACTTGCCCTTAAAAGAGCTGTCCCTTACACAGGAGTGGATAGCGAAAGCAAAACTGATCAGGTGTCCGGCCCCCTCCCTGAGACCACGTCGGATCCCGTGTTAACCAAGATGCTGGAGGTTGTGCCTTTAGAAGAAAGCGAAGGGGGAACAAGGAAGCTACCGTCTCCGCGAAGGAGGTTATCAAGCAAGGAGGGATCGAGAATCCCTCCGTACAAGGGGAGAAGAGGACCGCCTCTGAAGATCCGGAGACCAAGGCCTCAAAGCGCGGGAAGAAATCCTCGCCAGAGGGTCCTGCGCCGGAAGATGCTCCGACCGCATTATTTCCCCAAGGAGATCAGCCCTCCAGCGCGCTGTAAGTAGAGAGGGTAGTTTTTCCTAAAATAAGAGACATCCCTGTTTTATCTCTGAAGATGACCGAAATTTTACCTTGTAATTCGGATCTCAGCCCTTCTCAGCAGAGCTCGTCTTCGGGGGATCTTCATCCGGAGATGATGGAGAGCGGAACGCCTCCCCCTGCCATACCGCATAGCGAGGCGGACGATCCTGAGGTGTCGTCGCGGAGGGTTTCCCCGAATCCGGCAGGGGTGGAGGGTGGTCGTAGGACCCCACAGAGCCCTCCGTGTCCGGCCTTCGAAAAAGGCCATCAGACGAGTCCGGCACCTCCTGGTGCACGGTCGGAGGAGTTGAAGGGTCTGCTCGGGCGAGTGTCTATGTCAGAGGATCACCGTGCATTGATGGGTACGGTGATTGAAAAGATTTCGTCCGCGGAAAGCGGGTTGTACGAGGCCGCCAGGAGTTTACTGACGGGTTTTGAGGTACGTGCAATGATGTACCTTTTGACGGTTCCGCATATATAAGATGCGCCCTGTGTAGATAGTAGCCCCTGAGACTCGGTGCGTTGTCAAAAATGATAGCGTGCCGAGGATCGTAATCCCAGATATAATATGTCGCCCGCCATTATGTAGGTGGCGGGCGACGGTGGCTAGCGGATCGATGAATTTGCCGAACTAAAGCGGCAACTTGACGTGGCGGATGCCGACATCGCGCTTGTCAACAAGCGGCTGGACGAGTCACAAGGTATGCAGTTTTTCCGCGGACACCTAGTAAGGGAGCTTGATGCCCATTCCTTATGATATGTATGCTTAATGCAGATGGTGCCGCTGCCATGGAGAATCTTCGGGCGGAGCTTGCCCGAGCCAAGGAGCAGGCCAGGAAAAGTGATGCGGCTGCCTTAAAGGCGGCCGAAGAACTAAAAGCCGAACAGGCTGCTCACTGCTGAAGCAAGAAGGAAATGGCCGAGATGGCCGTGAAGTTGAAGAATGCTATCGACCACTGCGAGCTTCTTGAAAAAGAAGGTCGAGCGGAGCAAGTGGACCTGAAGAAGGCCACCACCTAGGCCAAGGATGCTCGCTCTGCGATGAGAGCTATGAAGGAGGAGCTACGTCAGGCCGGAGATATCGCGGCTGGAAAGCCCTTTTTGCTGCGTAGGAAGTTCACGGATCTGAACTATGCTCAGTTGTACCGGCTGTGGAGTAGTGCGGATGCTTATCTGGACTTGGCGGCAAGTGCCGCGGACGCGGCCGAACACTTCGGTGATCAAAAGGATCACGAGATGGAAGAGCTTTTTTGGTCGTAGTTCCATAGTCCAGAGCGTCCACTTCCATTAACCGATCGTTTGGCCGAATGGGCGGAGCTGAATAGGTTGTTCGGACTTGCCATGAAGAATGCCGTGACTCATTTGTGGCCGAAAAGGCCCGATCCGATGAGTTATTTTGGCTTGGTGCAGCAGTTCCTTGGTGCGGTGCCGCATATCAAAGCAATGAGGCGGTCAGCATGCATAGAGGGTGCGGATGGCTCTTGCCCGTGTCAAGACATACTGGGCGGAGATGAAGGCCACCGATGTTGCATCCCAAGATTCGGACGGAAGCCGAGTACCTGTCGAGCACTATTTTCAGGAAGTTCTTCAGGGCGCTCGTTTAATAGAGACGCAGTGCTCGAAGGATATTATGTTCAAATAACATGTATTATTGTGAAACAATGTTTTGATGGAATATAAAAGCTTCTTATACTTGTGCTTTCAAGAATTAAAAATACCTCATGTGCGGCCGTTAATGTATATGTGTATATAACCTAAAAGATGGCAGTCTTTCGCTTCAGCCCCCACGCATATAATACGGGGGTGTTTGCAGAAAACGCGTTTTCACACTTGATCCAACGTCTTGGTCCTACAAAGGAGGTGATAGCGCAGCAAACTAGGCAAGCAGACTATAATGCTTTATCACTTTCACTTAGCCACAGGAATTCGACAGTGGGGCTACTATATAGCCCCTAGGGGCACCGTGCTCACCCGAATTCGGGGCGCGTATGTGCCTGGCCGGGAAACGGCCCTTCTTCAATGCGGAGGAATTCTAAAGATTCCAGCGGGTCATCGAGTGGTTGACCAGTCTCACGCTATATCATGACAGACAGTTTTCGCCTTTCTCATCGAGGTGCTCCTCGCCGAACCGGGGCACAATCGCAGAGTTCTCCGGTGCCGCATTAGCTGATAGAGCGGAACGTAAGGCAGCAAAACACAGGAGCCGGGCAAACCCAACATTTGACCAAAGACATGATTCAGAGCTGATGCATATAAGGCCTAACTCGAGACGCCGAACATTCCCTAAGGTATTCGGTCTTTATGAAAAATGGGTCGAACAATTGCCCTTGGTAAAAAGCCCCTGGTGTCCAGGTACGCGCGAAATTCTGACGTGGCCTATGCCAAAATGCCAGCCTCCTCCTTGGTTATAGCAAGAAACCGGGAGATGTGTATCAACAAGAGACAGTAAAAAAGGTTTACGCAGGGTCTTTATCTGAAAAGAATCCTTGCAACGGGTCCCTACTGCACGTCTGCGCCTGTGTCTCCGTTGTGCCTTATCCTGGACGGTTGTAGCACGGTGTTCATCTGTAAAAGAGATGAACTTAGTTGAAAAATATCATGCAAAAATGTATGTTATATTATATAAAAAAAGTACAATTAAAAGAATGAACAAAATTGAGCTTTATTGTCTCTTGTTGTGGATGCGCGGAGCCCCTTGTATGTTTATGCCGGACTCGTCCAGCCGTGTCCGGGGTCTGGACGACCTGTCTAAGTGCTTGTATTGTTGAAGCCGGTTTATTGTGGGGCTGTCAAGGCATCCGCCCAATTTTCCGGACTTGAGGGACCCTCGATGTTTCCCTTTAATGAGATGATGCCGCGTGGACCGGGCATTTTAAGTGTAAGAGATGCATAATGCGGTATTGCGTTAAAGCGGGCGAAAGCTTCGCGTCCCAATAGTGCTTGATAGCTATTTGTAAATGGGGCGAGGTGGAAGGTTAACTTTTCACGGCGGAAGTTGTCGGGTGAGCCGAACACAACTTCTAGCAGTAGAGAGCACGTACAGTGGGCATATGGGCCTGGCATTACCCCTTGAAAGGAAGTATTGCTATGGAGAAATTTGGTTGGGTCTATCCCCATTTTGCGGATTGTGTCCTGGTATAGCAGGTTTAGATCATCGCCACGTCCATTAAGACTTGTGAAAATTGAGTCCGCCAATTATCGGATCTAATATCAAGGCAGTCCAACCTGCATTCCGTATACTTCTAGAGTAATCCCGATGGTCAAAGGTGATTGGTTTTGACAACCAGCATGGCGGGACTCTTCCGGATAGGCCATATGGCGCTGCACTCTATGGGCGCCGCTCTACTTTTCCCTTTTGTCACGTGAAGTGAGTTCACTGTTTTGAATTCTTGTGGGAAATTCTTTTGTTTTTCGGTGCTCTGCTTTTGGGGTTCGTCATCGTCCTCGCTTGGTGTGTCGAGCCCCTTGTGTTCGGCGTTGAGTTTGCCGGACTGCTTGAAGACCCAACAATCTCTGTGGGTGTGGTTTGCAGGCTTCCCGGGAGTACTGTGGATTTGGCATATCTTGTCCAAGATTTTGTTTAAGTTAGATAGCTCGTCCCTGTTATCATTGAGGGGCAGCTTTTTATGATTCTGCCGAGAGCTTTTGAATCCGGCGTTGACTGCCGTGCTCTTCGGGTTGTTTCCCTTGGTCCGACGCTGGTCCTTGTTGCGTCGTGGTTTCCCGTTTCCATCCCTGACTTCAGATGTACTTGGGTCGCTGGTGCTGCATCTTGCTAGCCAGCTATCCTCTCCCACGCAAAAGCGGGTCATGAGGCTTTTTAATGCGGCCATTGTTCTTGGCTTTTCTTGGCCGAGGTGTCTGGCGAGCCATTCGTCTCGGACGTTGTGTTTGAAAGCTGCTAAGGCTTCGGCGTCCGGACAGTCGACTATTTGGTTCTTTTTAGTAAGGAATGTGTTCCAAAATTTCCGGGCTGAATCTCCGGGTTGTTGAGCTATGTGACTTAAATCGTCGGCATCCGGAGGTCGGACATAGGTCCCTTGAAAATTTGCCCGAAAAGCATCCTCGAGCTCCTCCCAACTTCCAATGGTGTTTTCGGGAAGGCTTTTAAGCCAATGCCGGGCTGGCCCTTTGAGCTTGAGGGGTAAGTATTTTATGGCGTGGAGATCATCTCATCTAGCCATGTGTATATGGAGGATGTAATCCTCAATCTAGACTCCAGGGTCTGTTGTTCCGTCGTATGCCTCTATGTTTACGGGCTTGAATCCCGCTGGAAATTCATGATCCAGCACCTCATCGGTGAAACATAGGGGGTGTGCGGCACCCCTATATTTAGGTGTAGCATGATGTTCGGATACTTGATGTGTTGCCCTGCTTACTAGAGCTTGCTTTCTTGGCCCGTAGATAGATCTAACTGGGCCATCTGTTTAATGTGAATCCTTGTGCGAATCGCGTGCTGGCTTGTGTGCGGCGCCGTTTGCCAATCTCTGTTTGCCATGGGGTCGTCCATCCGACCGGGTGGCCTCCTTGTTTTTTGATTGTGGGGGCTCTACGGCCTCCTCATCAAATTCGAGCAGTAGTTTTCGCTTTGGGTAGCTCTTTGTTCGGCGACTGTTGCCGTATTTGTCTGCGGTGTTGAGTACTTTGCTCCATCTGATTCTGAGTGCATCTTCCGCTGTTTTGAGCTTCCGCTTCTGCTTTTTCAGGCTACGTGCTGTGGCGACGGGCCTTTTGTGGAGGTTCTTCTGCTCCAGCAACTTGTCCGGCGTGAGATCGTCCGGACTATTATCTTCGCCGGGGACGGGTTGTTTATCCAGATTGTCCTGTTCGGACGGTTGCTCGATAGCATGTTCGTCGTCCACCGGTTCACCCTGCGTTATAGCTGGGTCTGTATGGCTGTTGTCTTTGTCGAGGTGGGACTTTGAGCGGCGCTTACGTCGCCGTTTTTACTGCTTTTCGAGGGAGCGATCCTTCGTAGCGTCCCATTGTTCCTCGTTGTCGCTTCCTTTAGGTGTGTCCACCATGTATACATCGTGAGATGAGGTGGTTCTCCAGTGCCCTGTAGGTGCTTGTTCATGCTCATCCTCTACATCGTCGTCCATACCGTCGATGTCTTCGGAGTCGAAGTCGAGCATGTCGGTTAAATCATCGACAGTGGCTACGAAGTGGGTGGTGGGTGGGCTTTGAATTTCTTCGTCGTCCGCATCCCAACCTTCCTGACCATAATCCGGCCAGGGCTCTCCTGATAAAGAGAGAGACTTTATTGAATTCAGGATGTCGCCAAAGGGCGAGTGCTGAAAGATGTTCGCGGCAGTGAATTCCATGAACGGCGCCCAATCGAATTCGATTGGCAGGGGCGCGGAAGGCTCGGAGTCCGGAGAGGAGTCCGGCGCCTTGAGTCACGAAGCCGCAAAGGGACGGGTAGGTGTACGGCTCAATCGCCATAGAGATCGCAGCCCCGGCGGTGTCCAGCCACCCGTCCTCGATCGGCGCGGTCGGCTCGAGGCTAAAGGTCGGAGCGGACTCTAGTGCAACCTCGAGGCACCGTCCGTGGCAGAGATAGATCATGCCCCTCGTGATAAAGGCGGGCGCGCTTGGCTGTGGCTCGAACCCGTCGAAGATCAAGTCTCCGCAGATGTCGGCCGTGTAGTTCAAACTTCCAAATCTGACCTGATGGCGGGCGTAGCTTTCAATCTGCTTCCAGATGGCTGCTTAATTGCCCGCGGTGCAAAGACGCCGAATCTGAAGATCTGTCCGGGGAGAAAAGTCTCACACTGGAGCGCATCGTTGTTGATGATCGGAGGAGCCATCGGGCCTAAAGATGATGACACAGAGGAACTCTCAATGAAAGCACCAATGTCGGTGTCAAAACCGGCGGATCTCGGGTAGGGGGTCCCGAACTGGGCGTCTAGGTGGATGGTAACAGGAGACAAGGGACACGATGTTTTTACCCAGGTTCGGGCCCTCTCGATGGAGGTAAAACCCTACTCCTGCTTGATTAATATTGATGATATGGGTAGTACAAGAGTAGATCTACCACGAGATCAGAGAGGCTAAACCCTAGAAGCTAGCCTATGGTATTATTGTTGTTCGTCCTACGGACTAAAACCCTCCGGCTTATATAGGCACCGAATAGGGTTAGGGTTACACAGAGTCAGTTACAATGGTAGGAGATCTACATATCCGTATCGCCAAGCTTGCCTTCCACGCCAAGGAAAGTCCCATCCGAACACGGGACGAAGTCTTCAATCTTGTATGTTCATAGTCCAGTAGTCCGGCCAAAGGTCATAGTCCGGCTATCCGGACACCCCCTAATCCAGGACTCGCTCAGGCCCCCTGTCGCTCCACCGATGTATTCCTTCCTCCTATATATACCTACATACCCCCAAACGATCAGAATAGGAGCCAAAAACCTAATTCCACCGCCGCAACTTCCTGTATCCACGAGATCCCATCTTGGGGCCTGTTTCGGAGCTCACGGAGGGGAATCCACCATGGAGGGCTTCTACATCAACACCATAGCCTCTCCGATGAAGTGTGAGTAGTTTACTTCAGACCTTCGGGTCCATAGCTAGTAGCTAGATGGATTCTTCTCTCTTTTTGGATCTCAATACAATGTTCTCCCCCTCTCTCGTGGTGATCTATTCGATGTAATCCTCTTTTTGCGGTGTGTTTGTTGAGACCGATGAATTGTGGGTTTATGATCCATCTTATCTATGAATAATATTTGAATCTTCTCTTAATTATTATATGTATGATTGAGTTATCTTTGCAAGTCTCTTCGAATTACCCGTTTGGTTTGGCCAACTAGATTGGTAGTTCTTGCAATGGGAGAAGTGCATAGCTTTGGGTTCAATCTTGCGATGTCCTTACCCAGTGACAGAAAGGGTTGCAAGACACGTATTGTATTTTTGCTATCGAGGATAACAAGATGGGGTATTTATCATATTGCATGAATTTATTCCTCTACATCATGTCATCTTGCTTAAGGCATTACTCTGTTTTTAACTTAATACTCTAGATGCATGCTGAATAGCGGTCGATGAGTGGAGTAATAGTAGTAGATGCAGAATCGTTTCGGTCTACTTGTCTCGGACGTGATGCCTATATACATCATCATACCTAGATATACTCATAACTATGATCAATTCTGTCAATTGCTCAACAGTAATTCGTTCACCCACCGTAGAATACTTATGCTCTTGAGAGAAGCCACTAGTGAAACCTATGGCCCCCGGGTCTATTCTCATCATATCAATCTCCATCACTTTTATACTTGCTTTGTTTTTACTTTGCTTTTTTACTTTTCACTTTGCATCTTTATACCAAAAATACCAAAAATATTATCTATCGATCTCACTCTAAATAAGTGACCGTGAAGGGATTGACAACCCCTAATCGCGTTGGTTGCGAGTAGCTATCGTTTTGTGCAGGTACGAGGGACTTGTGCGTGGCCTCCTCTTGGATTGATACCTTGGTTCTCAAAAACTGAGGGAAATACTTACGCTACTTTGCTGCATCATCCTCTCCTCTTCGGGGAAATCCAACGCAGTGCTCAAGAGGTAGCAAGAAGAATTTCTGGCGCCGTTGCCGGGGAGTCTACGCAAAACTCAACATACCAAGTACCCATCACAATCCCTATCTCTCGCATTACATTATTTGACATTTGCCTCTCATTTTCCTCTCCCCCACTTCACCCTGGTCGTTTTATTCGCCCTCTCTTTCCCAATATCCTCCTCTCTTTCCGTTGCCTTTTCCTCGTCCGTTTGTTTGCTCATGTGTTGGATTGCTTGTTTGTCGCGATGGATCAAGATGCTACCAAATTGTGTGACTTCACCAATACCAATAATAATGATTTCCTTAGCACTCCGATTGCTCCTCTTGCCAATACTGAATCTTGTGAAATCAATACTGCTTTGTTGAATCTTGTTATGAAAGATCAATTTGCGGGCCTTCCTAGTGAAGATGCCGCTACTTATCTGAATAGCTTCGTTGATTTATGTGATATGCAAAAGAAAAAAGATGTCAATAATGATGTCGTTAAATTGAAGCTATTTCCTTTTTCGCTTAGAGATCGTGCTAAAGCGTGGTTTTCATCTTTGCCTAAAAATAGTATTGATTCTTGGAACAAGTGCAAAGATGCTTTTATCTCTAAGTATTTTCCTCCCGCTAAGATTATTTCTCTAAGGAACGATATTATGAATTTTAAGCAGCTTGATCATGAACATGTTGCACAAGCTTGGGAGAGAATGAAATTAATGATACGTAATTGTCCTACTCATGGTTTGAACTTGTGGATGATTATACAAAAAATTTATGCCGGATTGAATTTTTCTTCTAGAAATCTTTTAGATTCGGCCGCGGGAGGCACTTTTATGGAAATCACTTTAGGAGATGCTACTAAACTCGTAGATAATATTGTGGTTAATTATTCTCAATGGCATACCGAAAGATCTACTAATAAAAAAGTGCATGCGATAGAAGAAATCAATGTTTTGAGTGGAAAGATGGATGAACTTATGAAATTATTTGCTACTATGAGTGTTTCTTCTGATCCTAATGATATGCCTTTGTCTACTTTAATTGAGAACAATAATGAATCTATGGATGTGAATTTTGTTGGTAGGAATAATTTTGGTAACAACGCGTATAGAGGGAATTTTAATCCTAGGCCTTATCCTAGTAATCCTTCTAATAATTATGGAAATTCCTTCAACAACTCTTATGGAAATTTTAATAAGATGCCCTCTGAATTTGAGAGTAGTGTTAAAGAGTTTATGAATTCACAAAAGAATTTTAATGCTTTGCTTGAAGAGAAATTGCTTAAAGTTGATGATTTGGCTAGGAACGTTGATAGAATTTCTCTTGAGGTTGATTCTTTAAAGCTTAGATCTGTTCCTCCTAAGCATGATATCAATAAGTCTATCAAAGCTACGAGAATTTCCATTGATGAGTGCAAAGAAAGAACCTCTAGGATGCGTGCTTCCAAAGATGCCTTTATTAAAGCGTGTTCTTCTAATTCCTATGAAAATCAATATGAAGATCTAAAGTTATTGATGTGTCCCACATTAAATCTTTGTTTTGCAATATGAATCTTGATGAAACTGAATATGATCTTCCTTTACCTAGAAGGCATTCTAAGAATTCAGAGTTTTTAGATCTTGATGATGAAATTGATAAAAGTGGGATTGAAAGAAATAAGAACCTAGAAGTTGCTAAACCCACTATTTTGGATCTCAAGGAATTTAATTATGAAAATTGCTCTTTAATTGATTGTATTCCTTGTTGCAATCCGTGCTAAATTCCCCTCATGCCTATAGTCAAAATAAGGCCTTTACCGAACACATTGTTGATGCCTTGATGCAATCTTATGAAGAAAAACTTGAGTTGAAAGTTTCTATCCCTAGAAAACTCTATGATGAGTGGGAACCTAGTATTAAAATTAAAATTAAAGATCGTGAGTTTAATTCCTTGTGTGATTTGGGTGCTAGTGTCTCTACTATTCCCAAAACTTTGTGTGCTTTGCTAGATTTCTGTGACTTTGATGATTGCTCTCTAAACTTGCATCTTATGGAGTTCCACTATTAAAAAGCCTATGGGAAGAATTAATGATGTTCTTATTGTTGCAAATAGGAATTATGTGCCTGTAGATTTTATCGTTCTTGATATAGATTGCAATCCTTCATGTCCTATTATTCTTGGTAGACCTTTCCTTAGAACGATTGGTGCAATTATTGATATGAAAGAAGGAAATATTAGATTCCAATTTCCATTAAGGAAAGGCATGGAACACTTTCCTAGAAACAAAATAAAATTACCATATGAATCTATCATGAGAGCCACTTATGGATTGCCTACCAAAGATGGCAATACTTAGATCTATCCTTGCTTTTATGCCTAGATAGGGGCGTTAAACGATAGCGCTTGTTGGGAGGCAACCCAATTTTATTTTTAGTTTTTTTTAGTTTTTGTTTCTGTTTAGGAATAAATAATCCATCTAGCCTCTGTTTAGATGTGGTTTTATGTTTTAATTTATGTTTATGCCAAGCTAGACCTATTGGATCTTCTTGGATGATAGTTATTTGATCTTGCTGTAATTTCCAGAAACTTTGCGCTGAGTGCCCGAATTATTAAAAATCACTAGAACGTGATAAAATACTGATTCTAATTGCTTCTGATCAAGAAACAAATTTTCCAGGTCGTCTAATTTTAGTAGAATTGTTTGAGTTCCAGAAGTTTGCGTTAGTTGCAGATTACTACAGACTGTTCTGTTTTTGACAGATTCTGTTTTTCGTGTGTTGTTTGCTTATTTTGATGAGTTTATGGCTAGTAAAATAGTTTATAATCCATAGAGAACTTGGAATACAGTAGGTTTAACACCAATATAAATAAAGAATGAGTTACAGTACCTTAAAGTATTCTTTTGTTTTCTTTCTCTAATGGAGCTCACGAGATTTCTATTGAGTTTTGTGTTGTGAAGTTTTCAAGTTTTGGGTGAATTCTTTTGATGGATTATGGAACAAGGAGTGGCAAGAGCCTAAGCTTGGGGATGCCCATGGCACTCCCAAGAGAATCCCAGGACACCAAAAAGTCAAAGCTTGGGGATGCCCCGGAAGGCATCCCCTCTTTTATCCACTTCCATCGGTAATTTACTTGGAGCTATATTTTTATTCACCAACATGATATGTGTTTTGCTTGGAGCGTCTTGTATTATTTGCGTCTTTGCTTGTTAGTTTACCACAATCATCCTTGCTGTACACACATTTTGAGAGATCCATACATGAATTGGAATTTGATAGAATACTCTATGTGCTTCACTTATATCTTTTGAGCTTGATAGTTTTGCTCATAGTGCTTCACTTATATCTTTTGAGCGTGATAATTTTTGCTTTAGTGCTTCACTTAGATCTTTTAGAGCACGGTGGTGGATTTGTTTTAAAGAAACTATTGATCTCTCATGCTTCACTTAGATTATTTTGAGAGTTGTTAATAGCATGGTAATTTGCTTAATGTTAATATACTTGATATTCAAGATATGTGAAACTTTCTTTTGAGTGCGTTGAATACTAAGAAAAGTTTGATGCTTGATAATTGCTTTGAGATATGGAGGTGATAATATCAAAGTCGTGCTAGTTGAGTAGTTGTGAATTTGAGAAATGCTTGTGTTGAAGTTTGCAAGTCCCGTAGCATACACGTATGGTTAAAGTTGTGTACCAAATTTGAAACATGAAGTGTACACAGCTTGTGCATCCTTATGAGTGGCGGTCAGGGACGAGCGATGGTATTTTCCTACCAATCTATCCCCCTAGGAGCATGCGCGTAGTACTTGATTTTTGATAACTTCTAAATTTTTGCAATAAATATATGAGTTCTTTTTACTAATGTTGAGTCCATGGATTATACGCACTTTTACCTTTCCGCCTTTGCTAGCCTCTTCACTACCGTGCATTGGCCTTTCTCACCTTGAGAGTTGGTGCAAACTTCGCCGGTGCATCCAAACCCCGTGATATGATACGCTCTATCACACATGAACCTCCTTATATCTTCCTCAAAACAGCCACCATACCTACCTATTATGGCATTTCCATAGCCATTCCGAGATATATTGCCATGCAACTTTCCACCATTCCATTCATCATCATCATGACATACTTTACTTTTGTCATATTGCCATTGCATGATCATGTAGTTGACATCGTATTTGTGGCAAAGCCACCATGCATTATTTTTCATACATGTCACTCTTGATTCATTGCACCATCCCGGTACACCGTCGGAGGCATTCATATAGAGTCATATCTTGTTCTAGTATCGAGTTGTAATCCTCATGTTGTAATCAATAGAAGTGTGATGATCATCATTATTAGAGCATTGCCCAAAAAAAGTCCAAAAAGAAAAAAAATAAAGGCCCAAAAAAAGAAATAAAAACGGCAATGTTACTATATCTTTTTCCACACTTGTGCTTCAAAGTAGCACCTTGTTCTTCATGTAGTGAGTCTCATATATTGTGCTTCAAAGTAGCACCATGTTTTTCATATAGTGAGTCTCATAAGTTGTCTTTTTATACTAGTGGGAATTTTTCATTATAGAACTTGGCTTGTATATTCCTACGATGGGCTTCCTCAAATGCCCTAGGTCTTCATGAGCAAGAAAGTTGGATGCACACCCACTAGTTTTATTTTGTTGAGCATTAATAGCTCTAGTGCATCCGTTGCATGTCACGACCGGATTTTCAATAAAAATATTTATTGAACAACCGACCCATGAAATCCAATATGAGGATAAATCCTCCATATCGGTAGACAAAACTTTGATACAAGAAGCCAGTAGCATTACAATATCACAGGGGTCGGACTAAAGATGCCCAACCAATTATTACAATACGCCAATAATTATAGATGATGGCGGATATGGCACAAGGTGTGGGGTGGAAATACTACTGACTTGGAGTATGCGTGGTTGGTGGAATAACACAATGGGGTGGTTAATAAGTCTCATCCTTTGGCGGCTCATCGAGCGTCGAGGTGAGGCTCGATGAATTTATTTGGGTAGCGGAAGCGGATATTTCACAAGGACTAATCCAGGGGTCGCACGAGACTGGCTGGGATTCCTCTAGGCGACGGACTCGCTATCGAACTCTTCATCCATGAGATCGCCTTTCACAAGATCCGCCAAATCAACAAGCCAGGTGAGTACTATGAAAGTACTCGCAAGACAGTTCGGACAAAAGATATAACAAATGAAAGCATGAATGCGACATAGTTAATCTTAACAATGCTCAATTAAAGCAGTATAGAAAAATAATTAAAAATGGGAGTCGGCGGTAGTCCGCTCGAAAACCCAAAGAGACAAACTCAAAACCGTTCGGGTGTCTGAAGCGACGCCTCGAAAGGTGAATAAATAAGCAAAATATTGCCGCAGTCGGGCGTCTGAGTGACACCTCATAAAGGGCTTATATTGAAATAAAAATGCATGCGTGCATGATGGACGTCGAGCAACATCACGAAAGGGCTTATAATAAAAGTAAGTAACAAGAATGTCTGCGATCGGACGTCTGGCGACATCACGTAAAGGGCTTATAATAAAATAAATAACAGCAATGCGCGATCGGCGTCGAGCGACATCACGTAAAGGGATTATATAAAATAAATAACAGCAATGCAGCGATCGGACGTCTGAGCGACATCACGAAAGGGCTTATAATAAAATAAATAACAGCAATGCATGATCGGACGTCGAGCGACATCACGTAAAGGGCTTATCTAAAAATAAATAACAGCAATGCCGCAGTCGGACGTCTGAGCGACATCACAGAAAGGGCTTTCATCACAAAGATATAGCACTCATAATAAATATTCAACACATGAATATAAACGGGTTAGTCCGTCCACAGGAATAAACATTTAACCGGACATAGTACTCATGTGATTCACCGAAGTATCTGTCACCAAAACTGACACTTGTCAGGATAAGATAATACCTAACTTGGACATGGATAAGATGATTCGAGGATTTATGACTCTGCAGAGTTTGTACTAAAATTACCCACAGCCAACGGATTTCGTAGTCTGAAGGACTAGTTCCGTTTATGGTATTTCGGAAGAAACACAGCTAACCAGTACACACCCATCCTACCTCACGATGCCAGGAATCACCCTAGACATCGTCCAAGAAAAACTTTTGAGGCGGGGAGATCACACTCTCGAATAGCATGGGATCAAATTTATATTCGCGCGCTCTAAGGGGTGCCCCCCTCTCGGTCCCAACCGGAAACACCAATGCCCCCTGACCGGATGACTGGCTTTAATTTAGGGGCCATGGAACCATCATCATGGCCTCTCCATTTGGTGTGTACCAGGAAAGCGGTTTGCAACTTACTAAGCCATATCCTTTGCGGAAAACATGTGGTAGTACGGGAAGAGAAATGGATGGGAACCGAATTGATCTGAGTTGATACTGAAGTCAAATAGTATGGCATAAGACTGGCATGCTACAACACTGCCATCTTACCCATCCTCATGCCAACACATGGCCATGCACATTCACATCCAACACGTGTGGATTATCGAACTCACTTGCCTCAACTTTGCATGAAAATAACATTCATCGGTATGCTCACAAACATGCCATGAAACTACTTAATGCAAACCTGCCAGAACACTCATCATATCAAAAGTTCAAACATGCTTGCCTGGTTCAGAGTAGTCGGATCCTAGCTCGGTGAAGTTCGCGGTTCCGTCACCTCCTTCGGTATCTACGGTATAAAGAAAACATACGCGCTAACGTAAATACCGTGAGGTGCACAAAAATTACTCCAAATATTTCTCAAATAAATCTGATAAAAAACTAGACAAAATTTCAAAGAGGACAGAAAAAGAATCAATCAAAAATGCTCTTACGCTTAAAAGTTATTAGCGTTTTAGTCCGGGGACCTTTCTCAGTAATGAAACGAAACTTCCTGTGGTTTTCTTTATAAAACAGAAAACGCTTGATCTCGAATCGTCGATCCAGTGGGGAAGACGTATTTTGCCCAAGGCGTTCAAACGATTCAAAAGAGGAAAAAGTCGACGGGGAGGACCCACCGTCGGGTTTGAAAACGCAGCGAATTTGGCGCCCGAGGGTCAGCGGTGATCGCCGCCGGCGATCTGGCGAGAAGGAGGATCGGAGATTACCAACATGCTCACCGTGTCCTTCCGCCTTTGGTGGGTGGTGGAGTTGGTCTCCGATGAGCACCACGTTAATGGCGGTCTCAACTCCGTGGACGGTGGTTCGGCGTTGATGGATCTCGCCGAGGAGGGCTGCAAGGATCGAATTGAGGTGGGGGTTAGAGCACTAGGTGTAAGAGAAGGCTACGGACGAGGTTTGGGCGCCGGAGATGGCCTCACCGTAGTGAATCAAGGTGGAGGCCGAGGCGGAACGAAGTGGCCGGAGTCGGGGAAGGAGAGCTCCTCGTGGCCCTTCCAGGGACTTGGCGGGGTCTGGAGGGGTAGAGGAGGTGTGCGGAGGCGAGAGCAAGCTCGGGGTGCTATATAGAGCCGCCCCGAGGCGGTTGCCGAGAACGGGGTTCTCCGACGAGGTGATTACGGCGGCGTTGTGGTTGCACGGGAGGGTTCAGAGGTTGAGCGTCGTCGTGGGTGTTCCCTGGTTCCGTTTAGGTGCTAACTGCGTCGGGATTTGGTTGCTTAGGGGAGCTCGATGGAGCAGGCGGCGCGGGCCCGTCGGCGGGGAGCATGCTGCAGGCGTGCAGCGCCACGGCGACGGGTGCTGCATGCGTCTTGTTGGCGAGACATGGCCACGCTGAGCCACCAGGGGTTTGGCGGCGCCGAACGGCGTTATGTCCGCCGTTCTGCTCCCCCGGCCGCTTCACGGTGGTTCGGCCGCCCTTGAGACACGCCGGCGTGGCGGGCGAAGTGCCACCGACGCCCGAACAGCGCCAAGCATCGCGTGTGAGGCTCCGGACAAGCAAGCTAGGCCGTGAGCAATGTGCCAAGTGCTTGTGATCATGTGACTGAATTACGAAGATTGACACTGAAACTACGAACTTAGCGAAGATGCACGAAGCGATTGCATGCAAGGTGTTCGACAGAATGATCTAGGCATGTAGGGATTTTTCCTTGAACTGGTTTTTGGTGGAGGGGCGTCTCATTGCATCTAGAGGCTGCCTGAATATTTGTGGAATTTTTGGAGTAGTGTAGATATGAATTTCACTAAATTTGGCAAATCTGGCCCAAACTTGCAGAGACTATAATTTGAAATTTTTGAACAGGAGAGGAGTGGATCTTGATAGTTCTAGGTTGTGGGTACCAACGACTATCCAAGGGAGTTGGTTTGAGGTCAAAATTCAAATGCATTAAGGTACTTGCTTTGCAAATTACCTAGGCTCAAAACAATAGACAGAAAAGATTTGGGAGAGAATTAATTGAAATAAAAATTCAGAAGAGGGTTGAACTAGTAGAGACAGAATGTTTGGATTGCCCAAGGTGGAAGGAGACATATTTGGGAAGATTTTACCATGTGGTGTATGGCCAAATCATGAATGATTTCAAATATGGGAGAGGATGAAAAACTCCTAGAGTTTCCTTTTGAAAGAAAAATAAACTTCAAAGATTTTTCTTGAATCCTTGAGAAAAGAGCAATCAGAGGAAAAATTTAAAAACCAAACACCAGAGTTGAAGGAGATGCAAAAGTAAAATATTTGTCAGAGGGAAAAAGCTTCTGATAGAGATTTTTGGAAGGGTTTTGGTTTCCTCCTTCAAATCCAACAAAATTTTGAAGAAAATCAAAGGAAAAATTTTTGGAGTGTCACAACACCTACCCCCTTAGGAAAAATCTCGTCCCCGAGATTCCAGTTGATCCTCAAATAATTGTGGGTGCTCCGCTCGAAGGAAATCCTCTCTTTCCCAAGTGGCTTCACTCTCGGTGTGGTTGCTCCATTGAACTTTGAAGAACTTGATGGTTTTCTGTCGGGTTCTCCTTTCTGACTCTTCCAAGATTTTTATCGGATGCTCCCGATATGTAAGGTCTGGTTGCACGTCAATGTTTTTATGGGGTACCTGTTTCCTGGGTTGCTTACGCACTTCCTCAATTGGGAGGCGTGGAATACGTCGTGGATGTCGGATAATTCTTGAGTAAGTCTAGCTGGTAGGCCACCGTGCCTCTTCGTGCTACTATGCGTAAAGGTCCGATGAATCTTGGTGCTAACTTCCCTTTAATCTTGAATCGATGCAGGCCTCTCATGGGGGATACTCGTAGGTACACAAATTCACCGGGTTCAAAATGGACTCCACGATGCTTCTGATCGTAATAACTCTTTTGTCGACTTTGGGCAGTTTTGAGTCGGTCCTTAATTACCTTGACTTTATCTTGACCTCTTTGAGCAGGTGCGGGCGAAGATATGGTATCTCCGGTTTCCGACCAATTTAGCGGGGTATGACATCTTAAATCCGTCTGAGCTTCAAATGGTGCCATTTGCGAGCTGAGCGATAGCTGTTGTTATATGCGAATTCTGCGTATGGTAAGCTCTCCTCCCAATTGGTCCCATAGGTGAGGACACATGCTCTCAGCATATCTTCTAGAATCTGGTTTACTCGCTCAGTCTGCCCATCTGTCTGGGGATGGTATGCGGTACTGAATGCCGGCTGAGTTCCCAGAGATTGTTGTAAGTGATCCCAAAACCGGGAGACGAATTGAGTGCCTCTGTCCGAGATTATTTTCTTTGGGACTCCATGTAGGCAAACGATACGGGAGAGGTAGAGCCTAGCAAGCTTCTGAGTGGTGTGTGTTGTCTTCACGGGGATGAAGTGAGCTACTTTAGTCAGTCTATCAGTGATTACCCATATGGCATCATGTCCGTGTCGTGACTGAGGTAGTCCAACAATAAAATACATTCCAATCTCGTCCCATTTCCACTCGGGTATTTTATTTGGTTGCAATAGCCCGGCCGGTTTCTGGTGCTCGGCCTTGATGCGATGACAAGAGTCACAACATGCAATAAACGTGGCTATGTCTCTTTTTATATCATGCCACCAAAATGTTTCCTGAAGATCTTTGTACATTTTTGTTCCTCCAGGATGGATGGAATATGGAGCGGTGTGGCCTTCAGCCAGGATTTGCTGCTTAAGGTCATGGATATTTGGTACGCAAAGCCTGTTCCCGTACCACAATATTCCTTGCTCATCAATAATGAATTTTGAGGCCTTGCCCAACTTCATATTCCGTTTTATGCCTTCAATGCTGGGGTGTCCACGTTGAGCCTCTTTAACCTTCTCTATCAGGGTAGGCTGTACTTCTAAGTTTGACACGCTGCCTTCGGTGACCACCATCAGATTGAGCTTTGCGAATTCCTGCTGGAATTCGGGTCTTAAGTCTGGCATGATGTCGTTGTCCGGACTGGGGTTCCGACTCAGAGCATCTGCTACAACATTTGCTTTGCATGGGTGGTAGTGGATCCCAACATCATAATCCTTTACTAATTCCAACCAGCGTCATTTGCCGTAAATTTAGTTACGGTTGTGTGAAAATATACTTGAGGCTTTTGTGGTCCGTGTATATTTCTAGCGATTACCAAGTAAAAAGTGTCTCCATTCCTTGAGTGCATGAATAACTGCTGCTAATTCCAGGTCATGAGTAGGATAATTTTCCTCATGCTTGCGAAGTTGTCTGGAAACATATGCGACAACCTTGCCTTCTTGCATCAATACGCACCCGAGGCCCTTTCGAGATGCGTCACAAAATACCTCAAAAATTTTGTGTATATCTGGCACAATTAGTACAGGTGCTGTCGTCAGTTTCCTCTTCAGTTCTTGGAAACTTTTGTCGCAAGCTTCCGCCCATTCAAACTTCCTGTCTTTCTTGAGTGGTTGCGTCATTGGCTTTGCTATGGTGGAGAATCCTTCAATAAATCTCCGGTAGTATCCTACCATACCCAAGAAACTTCGTACATCCGTCACGCAGTTGGCGGCTTCCGATAAATCACGGCCTTGACTTTTTCCGGGTCTCTGGCGATACCTTCTTGAGTCGATGCGTGGCCCGGAAAACCTACTTGCTTTAGCCAAAATTCACACTTGCTGAATTTAGCGTACAGCTGATGTTTCCTGAGTTCTCCTAGTACAATTCGGAGATGTTCAGCGTGTTCTTCTGGTGTTTTGGAGTATACCAGAATATCATCGATAAATACCACCATAAACTTATCCATAAACTTCATGAATACTTTGTTCATGAGGTGAACAAAATATGCGGGGGCGTTTGTTAGTCCGAACGGCATCACGGTGAACTCGTACAATCCATATCTGGAGGTGAAAGCGGTCTTGGGAATATCCTCGGTTCGCACTTTCAGTTGGTGGTATCCCGACCTCAAATCAATCTTTGAGAACACCTTGGCCTGAGCGAGTTGATCGAATAAATCATTTATTCGTGGCATCGGATATTTGTTCTTGATTGTGACCAAGTTTAGCGCTCGATAGTCTATGCACAATCTTAGCGTTCCATCCTTCTTTTTGGCAAACAAAATTGGTGAACCCCAAGGTGAGGAACTGGCTCGTATGTACCTTTTTTCCAACAGTTCCTTTATTTGCTTCTTCATTTCCACCAATTCGGATGGTGCCATTCTGTATGGTTTCTTGTATATGGGAGCGGTTCCGGGTGCTAGCTGTTGGGGAACGTAGTAATTTCAAAAAAATTCCTACGCACACGCAAGATCATGGTGATGCATAGCAACGAGAGGGGAGAGTGTGTCCACGCACTCGTGACCGAAAGCGGAAGCGTTATGACAACGCGGTTGATGTAGTCGTACGTCTTCACAATCCGACCGATCCAAGTACCGAACGTACGGCACCTCCGTGTTCTGCACACGTTCAGCTCGATGACGATCCACGGACTCCGATCCAGCAGGTGTCGAGGATGAGTTCCATCAACGACGGCGTGGTGACAATGATGATGCTCTACGGCAGGGCTTCGCCAAAACTTCATGACGATATGACCGAGGTGGAATATGGTGGAGGGGGCACCGCACACGGCTAAGGAACGATCCGTAGATCAACTTGTGTGTTCTAGGGTGCCCCCTGTCCCAGATATAAAGGAGCAAGGGGTGCGGCCGGCCCTAGGAAGAGGCGCTCCGGAGGAGTCCTACTCCCACCGGGAGTAGGACTCCCCCCCCCCTTTTCCTAGTTAGATTAGGACTTGGGGGGAAGGAAAGAGAAAAGGGGGGCGCCGCCCCCCCCCCTTCCTTGTCCTATTCGGACTAGGGGGGGAGGGGCCATGCGGCCTGCCCTGGCCGGCCCTCCTCTTCTCCCTCATGGCCCACTAAGGCCCATTAACCCCCGGGAGGGTTTCGGTAACCCCCCGGTGTTCCTAAGAAAATCCGATTTCACCGGAACTATTTCAAGTCCAAACATAGGCTTCCAATATATCAATCTTTATGTCTCGACCATTTCGAGACTCCTCGTCATGTCCGTGATCACATCCGGGACTCGAACAAACTTTGGTACATCAAAACTTATAAACTCATAAACTGTCATCGTAACGTTAAGCGTCACGGACCCTACGAGTTCGAGAACTATGTAGACATGACCCAGAACTATTCTCGGTCAATAACCAATAGTGGAACCTGGATGTTCATATTGGTTCCTACATTTTCTGAAGATCTTTATCGGTCAAACCGCATAACAACATCGTTGTTCCCTTTGTCATCGGTATGTTACTTGCCGAGATTCGATCGTCGGTATCCAATACCTAGTTTAATCTCGTTACGGCAAGTCTCTTTACTCGTTCCGTAATACATCATTTCATAACTAACTCATTAGTTATAATGCTTGCAAGGCTTAGGTGATGAGTATTACCGAGAAGGCCCAGAGATACCTCTCCGACAATCGGAGTGACAAAACCTAATCTCGAATTTATGCCAACTCAACATATACTTTTGGAGACACATGTAGAGTACCTTTATAATCACCCGATTCGTTGTGACGTTTGGTAGCACACAAAGTGTTCCTCCGGTAAACGGAGTTGCACAATCTCATAGTTGCAGGAACTTTGTATAAGTCATGAAGAAACCAATAGCAACATACTAAACGATCAAGTGCTAAGCTAACGGAATGGGTCAAGTCAATCACATCATTCTCCTAATGATGTGATCCCATTAATCAAATGACAACACATGCCTATGGTTAGGAAACATAACCATCTTTGATCAATGAGCTAGTCAAGTAGAGGCATACTAGTGACATTATGTTTGTCTATGTATTCACACATGTATCATGTTTCCGGTTAATACAATTCTAGCATGAATAATAAACATTTATCATGATATGAGGAAATAAATAATAACTTTATTATTGCCTCTAGGGCATATTTCCTTCAGTCTCCCACTTGCACTAGAGTCAATAATCTAGATTACACAAAGAATGATTCTAACAACCATGGAGTCTTGGTGATGATCATGTTTTGCTCATGAGAGAGGCTTAGTCAACGGGTGCGCAACATCGAATCCGTATGTATCTTGCAAATCTCTATGTCTCCCACTTGGACTTGGTCCCGAATGGAATTGAAGGCGTCTCTTGATGTGCTTGGTCCTCTTGTGAAATCTGGATTCCTTTGCCAAGGCAATTGCACCGATATTGTCACAGAAGATCTTCATTGGTCCCGATGCACTAGGTATAACACCTAGATCGGAAATGAACTCCTTCATACAGACTCCTTCATTTGCCGCTTCGAAGCAGCTATGTACTCCGCTTCACATGTAGATCCCGCCACGGCGCTTTGTTTAGAACTGCACCAACTTACAGCTCCACCGTTTAATAAAAATACATATCCAGTTTGCGATTTAGAATCGTCTCGGATCGATGTCAAAGCTTGCATCGACGTAACCCTTTACGACAAGCTCTTTGTCACCTCCATAAATGAGAAACATATCCTTAGTCCTTTTCGTGTATTTCGGGATACTCTTGACCGCTGTCCGTATCCACTCTGGATTACTTTGGTACCTCCTGCTAAACTAATAGCAAGGCACACATCAGGTCCGTACACAGCATTGCATACATGATAGAGCCTATGGCTGAAGCATAGGGAACTCCTTTCATTTTCTCTCTATCTTCTGAAGTGGTCGGGCATTGAGTCTGAATCAATCTTATACCTTGTAATACAGGCAAAAACCCTTTCTTTGCCTGATCCATATTGAACTTTTTCAAGACTTTATCAAGGTATGTGCATTGTGAAAGTCCAATCAAGCGTCTTGATCTATCTCTATAGATCTTGATGCCTAATATGTAAGCAGCTTCACCAAGGTCCTTCATTGAAAAACTTTTATTCAAGTATACTTTTATGCTATCCAGAAATTCTATATCATTTCCAATCAACAATATGTCGTCCACATATAATATTAGAAATGCTACAGAGCTCCCACTCACTTTCTTGTAAATACATGCTTCTCCAAAAGTCTGTATAAAACCATATGCTTTGATTACACTATCAAAGCGTTTATTCAAACTCCGAGAGGCTTGCACCAGACCATAGATTGATCGTTGGAGCTTGCACACTTTGTTAGCTCCCTTAGGATCGACAAAACCTTCCGGTTGCATCATATACAACTCTTCTTCCAGAAATCCATTCAGAAATGCAGTTTTGACATCCATCGCCATATTTCATAATCATAAAATGCGGCAATTGCTAACATGATTCGGACAGACTTAAGCATCGCTTCTGGTGAGAAGGTCTCATCGTAGTCAACCCCTTGAACTTGTCGAAAACCTTTTGCAACAAGTCGAGCTTTGTAAACAGTAACATTACCGTCAGCGTCAGTCTTCTTCTTGAAAATCCATTTATTCTCTATTACTTGCCAACCATCGGGCAAGTCAACCAAAGTCCACACTTTGTTCTCATACATGGATCCCATCTCAGATTTCATGGCTTCAAGCCATTTTGCGGAATCTGGGCTCACCATCGCTTATCATGATCTAGTAGCATGACTTCCAGAATAGGATTACCGTACCACTCTGGTGCGGATTTTACTCTGGTTGATCTACGAAGTTCAGTAACAACTTGATCTGAAGTTTCATGATCATCATCATTAACTTCCTCACTAATCGGTGTAGTTGTCCACAGAACCGATTTTTGTGATGAACTACTTTCCTATAAGGGAGCTGGTACCGTTACCTCATCAAGTTCTACTTTCCTCCCACTCACTTCTTTCGAGAGAAACTCCTTCTCTAGAAAGGATCCATTCTTAACAACGAATGTCTTGCCTTCGGATCTGTGATAGAAGGTGTACCCAATTGTCTCCTTTGGGTATCCTATGAAGACACACTTTTCCGATTTGGGTTCAAGCTTATCAGGTTGAAGCTTTTTCACATAAGCATCGCATCCCCAAACTTTTAGAAACGACAACTTTGGTTTCTTGCCAAACCACAGTTCATAAGGTGTCGTTTCAACGGATTTTGATGGTGCCCTATTTAACGTGAATGCGGCCGTCTCTAAAGCATAACCCCAAAACGATAGCGGTAAATCGGTAAGAGACATCATAGATCGCACCATATCTAGTAAAGTACGATTACGATGTTCGGACACACCATTACGCTGTGGTGTTCCGGGTGGCGTGAGTTGCGAAACTATTCCGCATTGTTTCAAATGTAGACCAAACTCGTAACTCAAATATTCTCCTCCATGATCAGATCGTAGAAACTTTATTTTCTTGTTACGATGATTTTCAACTTCACTCTGAAATTCTTTGAACTTTTCAAATGTTTCAGATTTATGCTTCATTTAGTAGATATACCCGTATCTGCTTAAATCATTTGTGAAGGTGAGAAAATAACGATATCCGCCACGAGCTTCAACATTCATCGGACCACATACATCTGTATGTATGATTTCCAACAAATCTGTTGCTCTCTCCATAGAACCGGAGAAGCGGTGTTTTAGTCATCTTGCCCATGAGGCACGGTTACGCAAGTACCAAGTGATTCATAATCAAGTGGTTCCAAAAGTCCATCAAGATGGAGTTTCTTCATGCGCTTTACACCGATATGACCTAAACGGCGATTGCCACAAATAAGTTGCACTATCATTATCAACTCTGCATCTTTTGGCTTCGACATTATGAATATGTGTATCACTACTATCGAGATTTAATAAGAATAGACCACTCTTCAAGGGTGCATGACCATAAAAGATATTACTCATATAAATAGAACAACCATTATTCTCTGATTTAAATGAATAACCGTCTCGCATCAAACAAGATCCAGATATAATGTTCATGCTCAACGCTGGCACCAAATAACAATTATTTAGGTCTAAAACTAATCCCGAAGGTAGATGTAGAGGTAGCGTGCCGACCGCGATCACATCGACTTTGGAACTGTTTCCCACGCGCATCGTCACCTCGTCCTTGGCCAGTGCTCTCTTATTCCGTAGTCCCTGTTTCGAGTTGCAAATATTAGCAACATAACCAGTATCAAATACCCAGGTGCTACTGCGAGCTCTAGTAAGGTACACATCAATAACATGTATATCACATATACCTTTGTTCACCTTGCCATCCTTCTTATCCGCCAAATACTTGGGGCAGTTCCGCTTCCAGTGACCAGCTTGCTTGCAGTAGAAACACTCAGTTTCAGGCTTAGGTCCAGACTTGGGTTTCTTCTCTTGAGCAGCAACTTGCTTGCTGTTCTTCTTAAAGTTCCCCTTCTTCTTCCCTTTGCCCTTTTTCTTGAAACTAGTGGTCTTGTTGACCATCAACACTTGATGCTCCTTCTTGATTTCTACCTCCGCAACTTTTAGCATTGCGAAGAGCTCGGGAAGTGTCTTGTTCATCCCTTGCATATTATAGTTCATCACGAAGCTCTTGTAGCTTGGTGGCAGTGATTGGAGAATTTTGTCAATGACACTATCATCCGGAAGATTAACTCCCAGTTGAATCAAGTGATTATTATACCCAGACATTTTGAGTATATGCTCCTTGTGAGAACTATTCTCCTCCATCTTGCAGCTATAGAACTTATTGGAGACTTCATATCTCTCAATCCGGCATTTGCTTGAAATATTAACTTCAACTCCTGGAACATCTCATATGCTCCATGACGTTCAAAACGTCGTTGAAGACCCGGTTCTAAGCCGTAAAGCATGGCACACTGAACTATAGAGTAGTCATCACTTTGCTTTCTGCCAGACGCGTTCACAACTTCTCGGCGTTGCTCCTCAAGCAGGCACGGCACCCAACGGTGCTTCCAGGGCGTAATTCTTACGTGCAGCAATGAGGATAATCCTCAAATTACGGACCCAGTCCGTGTAATTGCTACCATCATCTTTCAACTTTGCTTTCTCAAGGAACGCATTAAAATTCAACGGAACAACAGCACGAGCCATCTATCTACAACAAACATAGATAAGCAAAATACTATCAGGTGCTAAGTTCATGATAAATTTAAGTTTAATTAATCATATTATTTAAGAACTCCCACTTAGACAGACATCTCTCTAGTCATCTAAGTGATCACGCGATCCAAATCAACTAAACCATAACCGATCATCACGTGAGATGGAGTAGTTTTCAATGGTGAACATCCCTATGTTGATCATATCTACTATATGATTCACGCTCGACCTTTCGGTCTCCGTGTTCCGAGGCCATATCTGCATATCCTAGGCTCGTCAAGTTTAACCTGAGTATTCCGCGTGTGCAAAACTGGCTTGCACCCGTTGTAGATGGACGTGGAAGCTTATCACACCCGATCATCACGTGGTGTCTGGGCACGACGAACTTTGGCAACGGTGCATACTCAGGGAGAACACTTCTTGATAATTTTAGTGAGAGATCATCTTAAAATGCCACCGTCAATCAAAGCAAGATAAGATGCATAAAGGATAAACATCACATGCAATCAATATAAGTGATATGATATGGCCATCATCATCTTGTGCTTGTGATATCCATCTACGAAGCACCGTCACGATCACCATCGTCACCGGTAGCGACACCTTGATCTCCATCGTAGCATCATTGTCGTCTCGCCAACTATTGCTTCTATGACTATCGCTACCGCTTAGTGATAAAGTAAAGCAATTACATGGCGTTGCATTTCATACAATAAAGCGACAACCATATGGCTCCTGCCATTGCCGATAACTTCGGTTACAAAACATGATCATCTCATACAATAAAATATAGCATCACGTCTTGACCATATCACATCACAACATGCCCTGCAAAAACAAGTTAGACGTCCTCTACTTTGTTGTTGCAAGTTTTACGTGGCTGCTACGGGCTGAGCAAGAACCGTTCTTACCTACGCATCAAAACCATAACGATAGTTTGTCAAGTTGGTGCTTTTTTAACCTTTGCAAGGACCGGGCGTAGCCACACTCGGTTCAACTAAAGTGAGAGAGACAGACACCGCGGTCACCTTTAAGCACGAGTGCTCGCATAGCGGTGAAACCAGTCTCGCGTAAGCGTCTGGCGTAATGTCGGTCCAGCCGCTTCATCTCACAATACCGCCGAATCAAAGTATGACATCTTTGGTAAGCAGTATGACTTGTATCGCCCACAACTTACTTGTGTTCTACTCGTGCATATGACATATACGCATAAAACCAGGCTCACGATACCCTTTGTTGGGGAACGTAGTAATTTCAAAAAATTCCTACGCACACGCAAGATCATGGTGATGCATAGCAACGAGAGGGAGAGTGTCCACGCACTCGTAGACCGAAAGCGGAAGCGTTATGACAACGCGGTTGATGTAGTCATACGTCTTCACGATCCGACCGATCCAAGTACCGAACGTATGGCACCTTCGTGTTCTGCACACGTTCAGCTCGATGACAATCCCCGGACTCCGATCCAGCAGGGTGTCGGGGATGAGTTTCGTCAGCACGACGGCGTGGTGACGATGATGATGCTCTACCGGCGCATGGCTTCGCCTAAACTCCGCGACGATATGACCGAGGTGGAATATGGTGGAGGGGGGCACCGCACACGGCTAAGGAACGATCCGTAGATCAACGTGTGTGTTCTAGGGTGCCCCCTGCCCCCGTATATAAAGGAGCAAGGGGGGGTACGGCCGGCCCTAGGAGGAGTCGTGCCTGAGGAGTCTTACTCCCACCGGGAGTAGGACTCACCCGCTTTTCCTAGATGGATTAGGACTTGCGGGGAGGTAAAGAGGAAGGCGCCACCCCCTTCCTTGTCCTATTCGGACTAGGGGGAGGCGCGTGGCCTGCCCTGGCCGGCCCTCCTCTTCTCCCTCATGGCCCACTAAGGCCCATTAACCCCGGGAGGGTTCCAGTAACCCCGGTGTTCGGTAAATCCCGATTTCACACGCAACTATTCCGAAGTCCAAACATAGGCTTCCAATATATCAATCTTTATGTCTCGACCATTTTGAGACTCCTCGTCATGTCCGTGATCACATCCGGGACTCCGAACAAACTTCGGTACATCAAAACTTATAAACTCATAAAACTGTCATCGTAACGTTAAGCATGCGGACCCTACGGGTTCGAGAACTATGTAGACATGACCCAGAACTATTCTCGGTCAATAATCAATAGTGGAACCTGGATGTTCATATTGGTTCCTACATTTTCTACGAAGATCTTTATCGGTCAAACCGCATAACAACATACGTTGTTCCCTTTGTCATCGGTATGTTACTTGCCCGAGATTCGATCATCGGTATCCAATACCTAGTTTAATATATCCGTAATACATCATTTCATAACTAACTCATTAGTTAGAATGCTTGCAAGGCTTAGGTGATGAGTATTACCGAGAAGGCCCAGAGATACCTCTCCGACAATCGGAGTGACAAAACCTAATCTCGAATTTATGCCAACTCAACATATACTTTTGGAGACACACAGAGAGTACCTTTATAATCACCCGATTCACGTTGTGGACGTTTGGTAGCACACAAAGTGTTCCTCCGTAAACAGGAGTTGCACAATCTCATAGTTGCAGGAACTTTGTATAAGTCATGAAGAAAGCAATAGCAACATACTAAGCGATCAAGTGCTAAGCTAACGGAATGGGTCAAGTCAATCACATCATTCTCCTAATGATGTGATCCCATTAATCAAATGACAACACATGCCTATGGTTAGGAAACATAACCATCTTTGATCAATGAGCTAGTCAAGTAGAGGCATACTAGTGACATTATGTTTGTCTATGTATTCACACATGTATCATGCTTCCGGTTAATACAATTCTAGCATGAATAATAAACATTTATCATGATATGAGGAAATAAATAATAACTTTATTATTGCCTCTAGGGCATATTTCCTTCACTAGCTCTATGCTGAATTCAATCTCTCTATCTGGTGGCATGCCTGGTAGTTCTTCGGGGAATACATCTGGAAATTCACACACTACTGGCACTTTGCTCAATTCAGAAATATCTACCTTGTTCAACCTCGGTTGCCGGCATATTTTTGTTTCCTTGGCTGAAACCTTTATGGTCTTCCCGTTGTGATGGGTGAGAATTACGGTCCTGTTGAAGCAGTCAATAAAACCTTTGTTGGTGGTTAACCAATCCATCCCTAAGATGGCATCCAGTCCTTTATTTTCCAATACGATAAGATTTGCGTGAAACTTCAACCCTTCAAACTCGATAACCACATCCTGGAAATAATTCTGGGTAACTTGCTTGATTCCAGGGAACTTGACGATCATAGATTTTCCCAAGGGAAGCATCGAAAAATTATTTTGCAAAGCAAAACTTTTCGAAACAAACGAGTGAGAAGCTCCAGAATCAAACAAAACCATGGCAGGTATTGTGTTGACAGAAAACGTACCGAGTACGATATCTGGGGCATTTTGTGCTTCCTCTTTGGTCACGTGGTTCAGACGACCCTTCCTGTGGTTGTTATTTGGCTTGAAATTATTGCACTTTGGTGCCGAGTTATTGCTTCCGTTGTTCGGCTTTGGGGTCGAAGTTCCTTGGCTTGGGGCACCGCTTGGCATAGTGCCCTTCTTCTCCACAAGCGTAACAGTAACGCTTTGGGCGGTATGTGAACTCCTTGTCCCTTGCGTGGAAATTTTTGATTGGGCGCGAGACGCTTGTCGTGGGGTTGGGTGTCCAGTTTTTCCTAACATCTGTCTTGCTGCGGTGGTTGCGGGTGTGTTTAGACTGGTCCCTCTTCCGCTTGCGGAAATCTTCTAAGCTGCGTCTCTCATTTTCCAAGGTAATGGCCTTATCCACCAGCGTCTTAAAATCTGGAAAGGTGTGTACGACCAACTGACATTTAAGCGCGGGTGTCAGTCCGTCTAGGAACTTCTCCATCTTTTTGTTAACTGACATTCGATCCTCGTTGGCGTAGCGAGACGGTGAGGTAAACTGGTTATATTAGGACAACCTTGTCATCGTTCTTTGCTTGAGGTCATCAAATTCTCTCTTTTGATCTTCATAAGACTCTTAGGAATATGTGCCCACGAAAACCTTCTTTGAATTCCTCCCATGATATATTATTTTCGTAGGGGTGCATGTGTAGGAAATTTTCCCACCACGATGCGGCTGCTCCAGTGAGATAGTGCGGGGCATAAAGCACATTCTCAAGGTCTGAACACTGGGCGATAATTAATTTTCTCTCCATGTCTCGAAGCCAGTCCTCGGCTTCCAGAGGTTTGTCAGTGTGAGAAAATGTTTGGGGACGCGTCTTCTGTAGCGACATCACAGAAAGGGCTTATAATAAACTAAATAACAGCAATGCCGCAGTCGGACGTCTGAGCGACATCACAGAAAGGGCTTATCTAAAAATAAATAACAGCAATGTCAGCGATCGGACGTCTGAGCGACATCACAGAAAGGGCTTTCATCACAAAGATGTAGCACTCATAATAAATATTCAACACATGAATATAAACGGGTTAGTCCGTCCACAGGAATAATAATTTAACCGGACTTAGTACTCATGTGATTCACCGGAGTATCTTTCACCAAAACTGACACTTGTCAGGATAAGATAATACAGAACTTGGACATGGATAAGATGATTTGAGGATTTATGACTCTGCAGAGTTTGTACTAAAATTACGCACAGCCAACGGATTTCCGTAGTCCTGAAGGACTAGTTCTATTTATGGTATTTCGGAAGAAACACAGCTAACCAGTACACACCCATCCTACCTCACGATGCCAGGAATCACCCTAGACATCATCCAAGAAAAACTTTTGAGACGGGGACATCACACTCTCGAATAGCATGGGATCAAATTTATATTCGCGCGCTCTAAGGGGTGCCCCCCTCTCGGTCCCAACCGGAAACACCCATGCCCCCTGACCGGATGACTGGCTTTAATCCATGGGCCATGGAACCATCATGACGGCCTCTCCATTTGGTGTGTACCAGGAAAGCGGTTTGCAACTTACTAAGCCATATCCCTTGCGGAAAACATGTGGTAGTACGGGAAGGGAAATGGATGGGAACCGAACTGATACGGGTTGATACTGAAGTCAAATAGTATGGCATAAGACTGGCATCCTACAACACTGCCATCTTACCCATCCTCATGCCAACACATGGCCATGCACATTCACGTCCATCACGTATGGATTATCGAACTCACTTGCCTCAACTTTGCATGAAAATAACATTCATCGGTATGCTCACAAACATGCCATGAAACTACTTAATGCAAACCTGCCAGAACACTCATCATATCAAAAGTTCAAACATGCTTGCACAGTTCAGAGTAGTCGGAGCCTAGCTCGGTGAAGTTCGCGGTTCCGTCACCTCCTTCGGTATCTACGGTATAAAGAAAACATACGCGCTAAAGTAAATACCGTGAGGTGCACAAAAATTACTCCAAATATTTTTCAAATAAACCTGATAAAAAACTAGACAAAATTTCAAAGAGGACAGAAAAAGAATCAATCAAAAATGCTCTTCTGTTTAAAAGTTATTAGCGTTTTAGTCCAGGCACCTTTCTGTAATGAAACAGAAACTTCCCAGGGTTTTCTTTATAAAAACAGAAAACGCTTCAGTCTCGAATACGTCAGTCCAGTGGGGAAGACGTATTTTGCCCGAAGGCGTTTCCAGAAAACGATTCAAAAAGAGGAAAAAGCTGACGGGGAGGACCCACCCGTCGGGTTTGAAAACGAAAGCAGAGATTTGGCGCCCGAGGGCCGCGGTGATCGCCGGCGGCGATCTACGGCGAGGCAGGAGGATCGGAGGTTACCAACGTGCTCACCGTGTCCTTCCGCACCGGTGGGTGGTGGAGTTGGTCTCCGATGAGCACCACGTTGACGGCGGTCTCAACTCCGGCGGACGGTGGTTCGGGCGTTGATGGATCTCGCTGAGGAGGGCTGCAAGGATCGAATTGAGGTGGGGGTTAGAGCACTAGGTGTAAGAGAAGGCTACGGACGAGGTTTGGGCGCCGGAGATGGCCTCACCACAGTGAATCAAGGTGGAGGCCGAGGCGAAACGAAGTGGCCGGAGTCGGGGAAGGAGAGCTCCTCGTGGCCCTTCCAGGGACTTGGCAGGGCCTGGAGGGGTAGAGGAGGTGTGCGGGGCGAGAGCAAGCTCGGGGTGCTATATATAGCCGCCCCGAGGAGGTTGCCGAGAACGGGGTTCTCCGGCGAGGTGATTATGGCGGCGATGTGGTTGCACGGGAAGGTTCAGAGGTTGAGCGTCGTCGTGGGTGTTCCCTGGTTCCGTTTAGGTGCTAACTGCGTCGGGATTTGGTTGCTTAGGGGGAGCTCGACGGAACGGGGCGGCGCGGGCCCGTCGGCGGCAGGGAGCGCGCTCTGTGCGTGCCGCGCCACGGCGACGGTGCTGCATGCGTGCGCTGGCGAGGAAATGGCCACGCGGAGCCACCGAGGTTTAGGCGGCGCCGAGCGGCGTTATGCCGCCGTTCTGCTCCCGGTCGGCCGCTACGGTGGTTCGGCCGCCGTGAGACACGCTGGCGCATGCGGGCCAGGGTGTCACCGACGCCATGAACGCGCCAAGCACGCGTGTGAGGCTCCGGACAAGCAAGCTAGGCCGTGAGCAACGTGCCGAGTGCACTGTGATCATGTGACTGAATTCTGACGAAGATTGACACTGAAACTCTGAACTTAATCAAGATGCATGTAAGCAAGGTGCATGCAAGGTGTTCGACGAGAATGATCTAGGCATGTAGGGATTTTCCTTGAGCTGGTTTTTGGTGGAGGGGCCTCTCATTGCATCTAGAGGCTGCCTGAATATTTGTGGAATTTTTGGAGTAGTGTAGATATGAATTTCACCAAATTTGACAAATCTGGTCCAAACTTGCGAGAGACTATAATTGAAATTTTTGAGCAGGAGAGGAGTGGATCTTGATAGTTCTAGGTTGTGGGTACCAAGGACTATCCAAGGAGTTGGTTTGAGTTCAAAATTCAAATGCATTAAGGTACTTGCTTTGCAAATTACCTAGGCTCAAAACAATAGACAGAAAAGATTTGGGAGAGAATTAATTGAAATAAAAATTCAGAAGAGGGTTGAACTAGTAGAGACAGAATGTTTGGATTGCCCAAGGTGGAAGGAGACATATTTGGGAAGATTTTACCATGTGGTGTATGGCCAAATCATGAATGATTTCAAATGTGGGAGAGGATGAAAAACTCCTAGAGTTTCCTTTTGAAAGAAAAATAAACTTCAAAGATTTTTCTTGAATCCTTGAGAAGAGAGCAATCAGAGGAAAAATTTAAAAACCAAACACCAGAGTTGAAGGAGATGCAAAAGTAAAATATTTGTCAGAGGGAAAAAGCTTCTGATAGAGATTTTTGGAAGGGTTTTGGTGACCTCCTTCAAATCCAACAAAATTTTGAAGAAAACCAAAGGAAAAATTTTTGGAGTGTCACATTGCATGGCAATCCCTACTCCTCATGTTGACATCAATTGATGGGCATCTCCATAGCCCGTTGATTATCCTCTTCAATGTGAGACTTTCTCCTTTTTTGTCTTCTCCACACAATCCCCATCATCATATTCTATTCCACCCATAGTGATATATCCATGGCTCATGCTCATGTATTGCGTGAAGGTTGAAAAAGTTTGAGATTACTAAAGTATGAAACAATTGCTTGGCTTGTCATCGGGGGTATAGAAGTTGGGAACATCTTTGTGTGACAAAAATGAAGCATAGCCTAACTATATGATTTTGTAGGGATGAACTTTCTTTTGCCATGCTATTTTGAGAAGACATGATTACTTTGATTAGTATGCTTGAAGTATTATTATTTTTATGTCAATATGAACTTTTGTCTTGAATGTTTTGGATCTGAATATTCATACCACAATTAAGAAGTTTTACATTGAAATTATGCCAAAGTATCACTCCGCATCAAAAATTCTCTTTTTATCATTTACCTACTCGAGGACGAGCAGGAATTAAGCTTGGGGATGCCTGATACATCTCCAACGTATCTATAATTTTTGATTGCGCCATGCTACTTTATCTATTGTTTTGGACTATAATGGGCTTTATTTTCCACTTTTATATTATTTTTGAGACTATCCTATTAACCGGAGGCCAGGCCCAGAATTGCTGTTTTTTGCCTATTTCAGTGTTTCGAAGAAACAGAATATCAAACGGAGTCCAAACGGAATGAAACCTTCGGAAACGTGATTTTCTCACCGAACGTGATCCAGGGGACTTGGACCCTACTCCAAGGAACGAAAGAGGCGGTCACGAGGGTGGGGGCGCCCCCCTAGGGCGCGCCCCCTGCCTCATGGGCCCCCTGTCGCTCCACCGACGTACTCCTTCCTCCTATATATACGTACGTACCCCCAAACAATCAGAACAGGAGCAAAAAACCTAATTCCACCGCAGCAACTTCCTATATCCACGAGATCCCATTTTGGGGCCTGTTCCAGAGCTCCGCCGGAGAGGGCATCCACCACGGAGGGCTTCTACATCAACACCATAGCCTCTCCGATGAAGTGTGAGTAGTTTACTTCAGACCTTCGGGTCCATAGCTAGTAGCTAGATGGCTTCTTCTCTCTCTTTGGATCTCAATACAATGTTCTCCCCCTCTCTCGTGGAGATCTATTCGATGTAATCTTCCTTTTGCGGTGTGTTTGTTGAGACTGATGAATTATCGGTTTATGACCCAGCTTATCTATGAATAATATTTGAATCTTCTCTGAATTCTTTTATGTATGCTTGAGTTATCTTTGCAAGTCTCTTCGAATTATCCGTTTGGCTTGGCCAACTAGATTGGTAGTTCTTGCAATGGGAGAAGTGCATAGCTTTGGGTTCAATCTTGCGGTGTCCTTACCCAGTGACAGAAAGGGTTGCAAGGCACGTATTATATTATTGCCATCGAGGATAACAAGATGGGGTATTTATCATATTGCATGAATTTATTCCTCTACATCATGTCATCTTGCTTAAGGCGTTACTCTATTTTTAACTTAATACTCTAGATGCATGCTTTGGATAGCGGTCGATGAGTGGAGTAATAGTAGTAGATGTAGAATCGTTTGGTCTACTTGTCTCGGACGTGATGCCTATATACATGATCATACCTAGATATACTCATAACTATGCTCAATTACATCAATTGCTCAACAGTAATTTGTTCACCCAACCGTAGAATACTTATGCTCTTGAGAGAAGCCACTAGTGAAACCTATGGCCCCCGGGTCTATTCTCATCATATCAATCTCCATCACTTTTATACTTGCTTTGTTTTTACTTTTCACTTTGCATCTTTATACCAAAAATACCAAAAATATTATCTATCATCTCTATCAGATCTCACTCTCGTAAGTGACCATGAAGGGATTGACAACCCCTAATCGCGTTGGTTGCGAGTAGCTATCGCTTTGTGCAGGTACGAGGGACTTGTCGTGGCCTCCTCTTGGATTGATACCTTGGTTCTCAAAAACTAAGGGAAATACTTACGCTACTTTGCTGCATCATCCTCTCCTCTTCGGGGAAATCCAACGCAGTGCTCAAGAGGTAGCACGGGTCGCGCCTCGGGTCCTGTCCACGACCGGCCCGCTACTCACCCTCACCGTACGGGCCAACGAACCGACCGCCGTGGACGCCTTCTTCTTGGGAGCCATGGCGACGAAGAACCACTAGGCTAACTGCTAGACCGGATTCTCACAACTGCCCCTTCCCCTACCTGGCGTGCCAAATATGTCGATGGGAACGACACATATGGGATCACTGGGATCCCTTCTACGGTCGGCGGGCGCGGGGTCATGAGAAGAGCAGGTTTAGGAGCTAGCACACGGATTTTTTACCCAGGTTCGGGCCGCGAGGATGCGTAAAACCCTAGTCCTGCTTTGGTGGATGTATTGAGTGTTCTTGAGCTTTCAAACTAGCTACGATGGCTGTGTAGTTCCAAAAAGCCGAATCCCTCCCCTGGTCACCTCGGGCCTCCTTTTATAGGAAAAAGGGGTTGCCATAGTGGCACACAGGAGGTGGAAAGGCCTACAGTGTGCGAGCTTATCGCACGGCATTACGGGACAAAGTGCATTAAATGCGCTACTTAGGTGTCCATTAGCTTTATCGAGGATGGGAACGAGGCCCGTCCCGTCCGTCACCGCTCCGCCTCACTTCGACACGCGCCCAGGTCAGCGATGCATGCAGCGCCATGTAGGCAGGCAGGCAGCTGAGGTGGCGCGGTGGTAGGGCCTCCATGAAGATCTGCATGCCACCACGCAGGTGCTTGCTGATTTGGTCTGGAGGCCGCATGTTGCCACGCAGGCGCCTGCCTAGCTGGCTGGGCTGGCAGCTGCATGCGAACGGCGGCGGAGTCTTGGCTGGTGCGGGCCAGGCAGTGGCCCTGCTGGCGCCCTCGGCAAGGCCTTGCAGGGGGCCCGGCAAAGGTTTTGTTGTGGTGTCGTAGTCGTCCCCGGCAAGACGCTTGCCGGGGGTCTCGTGGATTTCCTTGGCGAGGAGGCCGCCGAGGGTCGTCGTCTTCTGATCCTCATATGATCTTGTGTGTTTATGATCTTGACGAAGATCTGCATGCCACTATGGAGGTGCCTCTCGAGCCCTGGTCCCAACGTAGTTGTTGACGGTGTTCAGAACCTTTGGGCTCAAGGGTGGCTCGCTCTGCTGGCGTTGGTCAAGTTGCCCCGGCAAGGCTCTTGCCGGGGCCGCGGAGGCCGCCCCGGCAAGGATCTTGCCGGGGGAGTCCACCTCGCCCCCTTTGCTCTTTTTGTTTCTGGCCTTGGCATCGCCTCTGGTCGCCTTGTGTCGTCGGCTTCTCCCCGGCTTCCCTCCTTTTCCCTGCTTGGGGTGGCTGTGGGCGCGGCTCTGACTGTCCGTGCACAAGTAAAGGGGTAAAAAGGACTGCCCCTACTTTTGTACACCGACAAGCATAATGATCAAACGTGCCAGGAAGGTTTAGATGTTGTACTTTATCTGTTTATAAGCACCTTTATCATCTGAGTGTTTCATGGATTAGCCTATGTGTCGTAATTATCTGTTTTGTCTGAAATATTTCTTTTAAGAACCCATTAACCTGTTTGCTTTTTTTAGTGGCTATTTGCTTATGTATGTAACTATTTCACTTGTCCGTTAAAAAAAACAAATCCACTCGGCTGCCGTGCTTTGAATCTCCTTCCTCCCAACATATTCCCCTCCTCAGGTGGACCCAGCAGGTCTCGTACACAAACATATGGGACCAACCACCTATCCATTTGTATTTCTTTATTTTGTTCAATCTTTCGTCCTCATCCTATACAGCGGCTGGCCATCATAGCCTATTGCGTTGGCCAGGCCATCCCTCTACTACCACACATTATCCGGCGGCGACAGCTCCACCGGCTCACCCTGCACCCGAACAAGTCAACCCTCGTATTCCCCTCCGCCTGCGTCTTCCCCCTCTCCGGTTTGTTCGGTCCGAGGTCTCGACGTTGTCCTCTGCCTTGGTGCTCTAACCGCGGCGCCGCTGTCTATCGTTCCCAATATGGTCAGCAAAACAAGAGGAATCGGGAGACAACTGTTCGTCGAGAGGCTGACAATCCCGGGCCCACCAGGTCCATGGCCTAGGTTTTGTTGTTTAACATGGGCAGCCCACGATATGTTTCAACATTTTTTGGATCCAGCAGGTATCAAGCGGCCTCTGGGCCTCCCAACCTAGATTGTCTATAACATCAGCAGCCCAAGTTATGTTTGTTTTTTCAAGGCGACGAACAACTCAGTTCTATTTTTCTATAAGAATGCAAAACTAAACCTATATTTATATCTTATTTTATTACATATATATATATATATATATATATATATATATATATATATATATTAGAAACAACATAAGTTTCCGTTAAACCTGTCGTTTGTCGAACCATTTTTATAGACCTTCCCACTTCCTTTATTTTTCGTTTTCATTAATCCTATATCTGAATTTTCTCCCACTTTCTTTTTCGATGTAAACTGAGTTTTCTCCCAGTACTTTTCCCTAGAACCAACTCAACTGTCCCACGTCTAGCCTAAAAAATAATAATACCCCACGTACTATTAACTCATCAAATTTAAATAATATTTTATTTCGAAGTTGAAAGTTCTTACAAAATAATAATAATAATTGTTTATATATAACATGGCAAGTTAACTCCTAGTGATTGCGTACATAAGCTTGCAAAGGTTTTACTGACCAATGCAGTAATAGACGTGCAATCATGTGTTTATGTTTTATAACATTTCTCCGTCTAGCCCAACATGATATTTTCACCCAGCCCAGCAAGTCCACGGATTTTGAGAAAAATGCAAATGGGTTTTAAATTCTACCATATATATAAACGGGCTGCATAGATGCTACATCATTGTTTCACCCAACCCACCAAATGGACTAAAAAAACAAATGGACTGGCTCACATGTGGGCTAGTAGGTTGAAGCCTAAGAAGGTGTTGGATTTACATCCAACGGCCGACATTCTTCTTCAATCTCTCATCTTCTTCCCCCAGCGCTGCCGGGACCGCCTGCTCCAGCCTCCGGTGTCCAGCGGCGTTCTTTTGCGCTCCTCAGCGAAACGCTAACCTACCGACGGCCAGGCCATCCCTCCACTTCGCACCTCCTGTTATTTTCGGCCGAGTGTAGGCCCACCCAGCACCCTGATACGTTCATTTTGCATCATGCTTTTATATCAATATTTATTGCATTATGGGCTGTTATTACACGTTATGTCACAACACTTATGCCTATTCTCTCTTATTTTACAAGGTTTACATAAGGAGGGAGAATGCCGGCAGCTGGAATTCTGGGCTGGAAAAAGAGCAAATATTAGAGATCTATTCTGCACAACACCAAAAGTCCTGAAACTCCATAGAAAATCTAATAAAAAATAATGAAAAATCCTTGCCAAAGATGAAGACCAGGGGGCCCACACCCTGTCCACGAGGGTGGGGCGCCCCCCTCTAGGGCGCGCCCCATACCTCGTGGGCCCCCTGTTGGCTCTCTGATGCCCATCTTCTTCTATATGAGGTCTTTCGTCGGGAAAAAATCAGAAGCAACCTTTCGGGACGAACCTCCGCCGCCACGAGGCGGAACCAATCTAGGGCTATGGCAGAGCTGTTCTGCCGGGGACACTTCCCTCCGGGAGGGGGAAATCATCGTCATCATCATCACCAACGCTCCTCTCATCGGGAGAGGGCAATCTCCATCAACATCTTCACCAGCACCATCTCCTCTCAAAACCCTAGTTCATCTCTTGTACATTGTTGAGGAAATCATTAACTGGTAGCTGCTCAGTTGGCTGGCGAGTAGGGGGTTAATAGGCTAATCGGCAAGTTAATCGGCCATTTAATCAATTAACCGGACGATTTATCGGTTTATCATCTACTCGATGACCCTACGAGTAGGGATTAATCGGGAAGTTAAGTGGTTAATCGGACGAATTCTTGAACAGGGCTCTTGTATCCAATTCTTGTCTCCAAGTCCGGAATTGGTACTAGTAGGTTGCTAGTAGTGTTGGTTACTCATTGTAGTTGATGATAGTTGGTTTATTTGGTGGAAGATCATATGTTCAAATCCTTTATGCATATTAATACCCCTCTGATTATGAATATGAATATGCTTTGTGAGTATTTACGTTTGTTCCTGAGGACATGGGAGAAGTCTTGCTATTAGTAGTCATGTGAATTTGGTATTCGTTCGATATTTTGATGAGATGTATGTTGTCTAGCCTCTAATGGTGTTATGTGAACGTCGACTACAAAACACTTCACCATTATATGGGCCTAGAGGAAGGCATTGGGAAGTAATAAGTAGATGATGGGTTGCTAGAGTGACAGAAGCTTAAACCCTAGTTTATGCGTTGCTTCGTAAGGGGCTGATTTGGATCCATATGTTTCATGCTATGTTTAGGTTTACCTTAATACTTTTGTAGTAGTTGCGGATGCTTGCAATAGAGGTTAATCATAAGTGGATGCTTGTTCAAGTAAGAACAGCACCCAAGCACCGGTCCACCCACATATCCAATTATCAAAGTACCGAACGCGAATAATATGAACGTGATGAAAACTAGCTTGACGATATTCCCATGTGTCATCGGGAGCGCTTTTCCTATTATAAGAGTTTGTCCAGGCTTGTCCTTTGTTACAAAAAGAATTGGGCCACCTTGATGCACTTTATTTACTTTTGTTACTTGTTTCTCGTTACAATTTATCTTATCACAAAACTATCTGTTACCACTTATTTCAGTACTTGCAGAGAATACCTTGCTGAAAACCGCTTATGATTTCCTTCTGCTCCCCGTTGGGTTTGACACTCTTACTTATCGAAAGAACTACGATAGATCCCCTATACTTGTGGGTCATCACACCCGAACCAGTCAAGTTTCCCACTCCTCTCCGTCTGCGACTCCACTGTCGCGTCTTCCCCATCACCGGGTCGTTCCAGTCTGGGGCCTCGCCGTCGTTCATCGCCTCGGTGCGCTCGGCGCGGCGTGATCAACATACGAGAGTCATCGGAAGAGGACTGTACGTGGGGAGCCTGATGGCTGGGACCCACGAGGTCCATGGTCACACGCAAGGAAAGTTCCTCCTTATTACGCACTGTACGTGGACTGTACGTGGGAAGGGCTTCTGTATTTCGCAAAAAAAACATTCCCCCCGCTGACATGTCGGACCCACCAGATATATCTTCGCACGCAAGGAGCCTCCTTATTACGCACAAAAAGATGAATACCCCCTGCTAGCTGGGACCCACCATAGTGGGTGGCTGACTTGTGGGCCTACTAAGTTGATGGGGACGGAGGGCTTTGTCAACTTAGTCAATATGAACGATTCTAGCTCCAGTGACCATACCATGTCCATCCAACGGCCATAGTGCTTCTTCAACCTCTGGTCTTCTTGCTCCAGCCGCCTAAAGCAGCGCCGGTCGTGCCGCGTGCTCCAGCCTCCCGTGGCCGGCTGTGATTCCGCTGAGGCCTCACCGCCCCTACTACTCCCACCACTGGCCAGGGCATCCCTCTACTCACCCACACCCCCTGTTATTCTGCGGCGATGGCAGCCTCATGCCGCAGTCGAACCAGTGAACCCTCGTACTCCTCTCCGCGTGGGAATCTACTGCCTCGTCTTCCCCGGCTCTGCGTCGTCCCCTTACTAGGCCTCGCCGTCGTCCACCGCCTTGGTGCTCTCGGCGCGGCGTGGTCAATGTGGTCAACGACCGACTTCCATCGGAAGAGTACTGTGCGTGGAGAGGCTGACAGCTGGGTCCACGGCCACAATCCAGTTTTTTGTGATTTGCCAAGTAAGTCGCTTTGTCAGGCCTGTTGGGCTGCAAATCTTTCAAGACGAGGAGAGCTTCATTCAGCTGGCCAGTAAATGGCCTATCAGTAATGAGAAATGGGCTGTACATTTTTAAAACACATCAAATCGGCAATTAGTTTCAAATTTCTTTTTTTCATTTCGAGATTTTAAATTGCATTGATTTTTATTCGTGGAATTTTTTTTGGATTTTATATTGATATACATTGATTTTTAAAATCAGTTTGAATGTGACTCGAAATTTCAGGATTAAAAACAGTTCGGACCGCACCTAAATATGCAAAAATTCGTATAATTTTTTAACCGTGGCCACAATATGGGTTCTAATGCTAACAAAAAGAATATGGGCTCCTAAAAAACTTAAGAATTAGCAAATGGGCGGTAAATTATTAGAAATAGTGGCAGATGGGTCGTATGTTGTTTTCCACAGATTTGAGGCTTTCCTAAAAAAAGGTTGACGCACAAGCAGTGACTGTTGGATTTCCATCCAATGCCCATCGTGCTTCTTCAATCTCTGCTCTTCCTGCTCTAGCCGCTCAAACAAGCACCAGCGGGACTGCCTGCTCCCTCCTCCCCGCGGCCGGCTGTGCTGCCGCACAGGCCTCACCGCCCCACCGCACTCCCATCCCTGGCCTAGCCATCCCTCTACTCACCCACACCTGCAGTTATTCTCCGGCGACGGCAGACGAACTAGTAAACCCTCGTACATTCATACTCCCCTCCGCGTGGGAAACAACTGCCGAGTCTTCCCTGCCTCTGTGTCGTTCCCTTCCTAGGCCTCGCCGTCGTCCACCGCCTTGGTGCTCTCGGCACGGCCTGGTCAACGTGGTCAACGACCGACAAGCATCTGAAGTGGACTGTACGTGGAGAGGCTGAATGCTGGGTCCACGGCCGCACGCAAGGAAATGCCTCCTTATTACACGCAAAATAATGATTCCTCCACCTGACATCTGGGACCCATCGAAAGGGCCTCTGTATTTCGTGAAAAAAAACATTACCGACGGCTGACAGCTTGGACCCACCAGCTATATCTTCGCACAAGGAAGTGTCTCCTTATTATGCACAAAAAAATGAATACTCCCCCTTCTAGCTGGGACCCAGTATAGTGGCAGGCTGACTTGTGGGCCTACTAAGTTGACAGGGATGGAGGGCTTTGTCAACTTAGTCAATATGCACAATTCTAGCTCCAGTGACCGTATGATGTCCATCCAACGGCCGTAGTGCTTCTTCAACCTCTGGTCTTCTTGCTCCAGTCGCCTAAACCAGTGCCGGTCGTGCCTCCTGCTCCTGCCTCCTGTGGTCGGCTGCGATGCGGCGGAGGCCTCACCGCCTCCTACTACTCCCACCGTTGGCCAGGCCATCCCTCTACTCACCCACACCCCCTGTTATTTGCTACGTCTTGAGCTTGCACTGGTTTTCCCCGAAGAGGAGAGGATGATGCAGCAGAGTAGCGTAAGTATTTCCCTCAGTTTTTGAGAACCAAGGTATCAGTCCAGTAGGAGGCCACGCGTGAGTCCCTCGTACCTACACAAAGAAAATAGCTCCTCACAACCAACGCGAATAGGGGTTGTCAATCCCTTCACGGTCACTTACGAGAGTGAGATCTGATAGAGATGATAGATAATATTTTTGGTATTTTTGGTATAAAGATGCAAAGTAAAATAAAAGGCAAAGTAAAGAGCAAAGCAATAATAAAGCATAGGAAGATTAATATGATGAAAATAGACCCGGGGGCCATAGGTTTCACTAGTGGCTTCTCTCAAGAGCATAGGTATTTTACGGTGGGTGAACGAATTATTGTTGAGCAATTGATGTAATTGAGCATAGTTATGAGAGTATCTAGGTATGATCATGTATATAGGCATCACGTCCGAGACAAGTAGACCGACTCCTACCGCATCTACTACTATTACTCCACTCATCGACCGCTATCCAAAGCATGCATCTAGAGTATTAAGTTAATGAAAACAGAGTAACGCCTTAAGCAAGATGACATGATGTAGAGGAATAAATTCATGCAATATGATAAATACCCCATCTTGTTATCCTCGATGGCAACAATACAATACGTGCCTTGCAACCCTTTACATCCTTTGGGTAAGGACACCGCAAGATTGAACCCAAAGCTAAACACTTCTCCCGTTGCAAGAACTACCAATCTAGTTGGCCAAACCAAACGGATAATTCGAAGAGACTTGCAAAGATAACTTAATCATACATAAAAGAATTCAGAAAAGATTCAAATATTGCTCATAGACAATATTGATCATAAACCCACAATTCATCGGTCTCAATAAACACACCGCATAAAGAAGATTACATCGAATAGATCTCCACGAGAGAGGGGGAGAACATTGTATTGAGATCCAAAAAGAGAGAAGAAGCCATCTAGATACCAACTATGGACCCTTAGGTCTGAAGTAAACTACTCACACTTCATCGGAGATGCTATGATGTTGATGTAGAAGCCCTCCGCGGTGGAATCCCCTTCCGGCGGAGCTCCGGAACAGGCCCCAAGATGGGATCTCGTGGATACAGAAAGTTGCGGCGGTGGAATTAGGTTTTTGGCTCCGTATATGATCTGACAGGGATACGTAGGTATATACAGGAGGAAGAAGTACGTCGGTGGAGCCTTGAGGGGCCCACGAGGTAGGGCGCGCCTAGGGGGCGCCTCCACCTCGTGGCCGCCTCGAGCTTTCTTGACGGAGGGTCCAAGTCTCCTGGGTCTTATCCGATGAGAAAATCACGTTCAAGATTTCATTCCGTTTGGACTCTGTTTGATATTCCGCTTCTTGAAACACCAAATAGGCAAAAAACAGAAATTCTAGGTTGGGCCTCCGGTTAATAGGTTAGTCCCAAAAGTAATATAAAAGTGGAAAATAAAGCCCAATATAGTCCAAAACAATAGATAATATAGCATGGAGCAATCAAAATTATAGATACGTTGGAGACGTATCGTGCATCCCCAAACTTAATTCATGCTCGTCTCGAGTAGGTAAATGATAAAAAGAGAATTTTTGATGCGGAGTGCTACTTGGCATAATTTCAATGTAATTCTTCTTAATTGTGGTATGAATATTCAGATCCGAAGATTCAAGACAAAAGTTCATATTGACATAAAAATAATAATACTTCAAGCATGCTAACTAAGCAATTATGTCTTCTTAAAATAACATGGCCAAAGAAAGTTCATCCCTACAAAATCATATAGTTTAGTCATGCTCCATTTTCATCACACAAGAATGCTCTCATCATGCACAACCCCGATGACAAGCCAAGCAATTGTTTCATACTTTAGTAATCTCAAACTTATAAACCTTCACGCAATATATGATCGCGAGCCATGGACATAGCACTATGGGTGGAATAGAATATAATGATGGTAAACGGTCAAAGAATCAAACACTATATCTCAGGTAATCCTATAATGATGGTATACCCGATGATGTTGTTAAGAAGAAGGTCTTCCGTTTATCTTTGAAGGGAGATGCATTGACATGGTATAGGCTATGTGATGATACGAGATCATGGAACTATAAAAGACTAAAATTGGAATTTCATCAAAAGTATTATCCTATGCATCTTGTTCATCGTGATCGCAATTATATATATAATTTTTGGCCTCGCGAACACTACAAGAAATATGTCAACTAGTGACCTTCTGTCAGTGACCCTGGAAGAATTGGTCATAGATCTATGACCATTTCAGACCAATTGGTCAAAAGCTGTTCGGGGGGCTCCAAACCCTAAACCATTGCGACCATTTTGGTCAGAAAGGTCGTAATTTCCTTACACGAAATGGTCACAAAGCAAATAGTGTTAGTCCGCTGCCTTATTTCTAGTTGTTAATGACCAATATAGATGGTCATAGCCTTGTAGATTATGGTGGGTTGTGATGACTAGGCGCCATCTCATCAGTTTTGCCTATGTGTCATGTCCATGTGGCAGTTTTTTCCCTAGGTTGTGAGGCAACCTATATTTCTGTTATTCCCAAAATTCCCAAAAAAATCTCATAAATGTTTTGGATCATATCTTCATCAAATATGTCAAAAACATTCCTTGCCTAGTTCAAAAATAACTCAAAAATATTCATTTTCCTATTTCTATTCAGAGCAGCACTTTGTGAAGGAAGTACCACTTTGGCATTTCCAAATAGTATCCATTTTCTACAGTGCTTTCCTATGCCCAAATAACCATCCTCCACCAAATGCCAGCTCAATCCATTCATTATTTTGAGCCGAGCTTCAACATTCAGATTTATGTCCAAAGTGTGGTACTTTGTAAAGCAAGTACCACCTAGGCTCCTCCTTTTGAGGTGAAAATTTGTGAAGACGGTCTTCTTAGTAACCGATCATCCTCAGCCAAAACTCACGCCCATTAGCCATGTGCATTTCCCGTACCGCAAATCAAACACTTGGCTGCTTATTCATGTTTGAGCATCGATCGGTCTCCTCGTGAGAATCTTATGTTGTGATTTTCTTCCTAGCACCTACCTGGGGAGTACCCAACCCACTAGACATATCTAGGCCGCCCAGAACACATGGCAACGCCACGGTCACGCGGTGACCACGCTGCCATGGCATGCGAAGTTCTACGCTCTAGAGTTGGGGCCCTCGGCCACCGCCAAACCTCGACATATCGCCACCAAACCATGTATTTATGATTAAATAGGTACTTATGTAACTAGAAATTATTTTTGGAAAAAATAAATAGCAAACTATGAGGCAGCTACAGTTCAAATTTGACCCGCTTCCAGCTGAATCGGCGGAAATTTCTCTTTTTCACGAGAGGTGGATCAAAACTTTTTGCACCCAACCATTTTGTCAATTGTGCATTAAATATGTCCTAGTATTTCAGAAAATTGATTTGGTCCAATTTTACAACAATTATTTGGGAGGTCCTTCACAAAAAAATCTCCTTTTGAGCACTCGGAAAACGAAAAATGGTTTTTTCGTCCAAAGAAAATGAAAACTTCCTTAGGCAACATTGTTTGCATTCCAATATACACCGTTGTGCACAATATGAGATCATTTGAACAAACTATGCCACGAATGTGGCAATAAGATTGATCATTTGGCTTGAAAGCCATGAATCTTCAGAGATGATAGCTCATTTCTGAGAACACTTTTTAAAAATAATTGCCGTATTACAAGTTTGTTATTTTTCCCGGAACTTGGCCACATATAATGACACAATGCGAAGGTTTCCCAATTTTTGATTTTTTTTGAATTTTTTATGCCCGTTTCAAAATGCGGCCAAAATGGCGGGAATGACCGTTCCTAGCTAGTGGTTGAATCGTGGAATTTTTTTGGTGTTTCTCTGATTAAATAGGTACTTATGTAACTAGGAATGATTTTTGGAAAAAATAAATAGCAAACTATGAGGCAGTTGTAGTTCAAATTTGACCCGCTTCCAACTGAATAGGCGGAAATTTGTCTTTTTCACGAGAGGTGGATCAAAACTTTTTGCACCCAACCATTTTGTCAATTGTGCATTAAATATGTCCTAGTATTTTAGAAAATTGATTAGGTTCAATTTTGCAACAATTATTTGGGAGGTCCTTCACAAAAAAACCTCCTTTTGGGCACTCGGAAAATGAAAAATGGTTTTTTCGTCCAAAGAAAATGAAAACTTCCTTAGGCAACATTGTTTGCCATTCCAATATGCACCCTTTTGCACAATATGAGATCATTTGAACAAACTATGCCATGAATGTGGCCATAAGATTGATCATTTGGCTTGAAATCCATGAATATTCACACTTGATAGCTCATTTCTGAGAACACTTTTTTAAAATAATTACCGTATTAAAAGTTTATTATTTTTCCTGGAAACTTGGTCACATATAATGACACAATGCGAAGGTTTTCCAATTTTTTGATTTTTTTTGAATTTTTTATGCCCATTTCAAAATTCGGTCAAAACTGAGGGCTTGACCATACCTAGCTAGTGGTTGAATCTTGGAATTTTTTGGTGTTTCTCTGATTAAATAGATACTTATGTACCTAGAATTGATTTTTTGGAAAAATAAATAGCAAACTATGAGGCAGCTGCAGTTCAAATTTGACCCGCCTAACCTAATCAAGGAATTTGTCTTTTTCACCAGAGGTGGATCAAAACTTTTTACACCCAACCATTTGGTCAATTGTGCATTAAATATGGCCTAATATTTTATAAAATTGATTAGATCCATATTTGAAACAAATATATGGTAGGTCCTTCACAAAAAAAACTCATTTCAGGCACTCGGAAAATGGAAAATTAATTTTCCGTGCAAAGAAAGTGAAAACTCCCTTAGGCAACATTGTTTGGAATTCCAATATGCACCCTTGTGCACAATATGAGATCATTTGAACAAACTATGCCATGAATGTGGCCATAAGATAGATCATTTGGCTTGAAAGCCATGAATCTTCACTCATGACAGCTCATTTCTGAGAACACTTTTCTAAAATAATTTCCGTATTACAAGTTTATTATTTTTCCTGGAAACATGGTCACATATAATGTCACAATGCGAAGGTTTTCCAATTTTTTGATTTTTTTTGAATTTTTGATGCCCGTTTCAAAATGCGGTCAAAACGGCGGGCTTGACCGTTCCTAGCTAGTGGTTGAATCTTGGAATTTTTTTGGTGTTTCTCTTATTAAATAGATACTTATGTAGCTAGAAATAATTTTTGGAAAAAAATAAAGAGCAAACTATGAGGCAGCTGCAGTTCAAATTTGACCCGCTTCCAGTTGAACCGGCGGGAATTTGTCTTTTTCACAAGAGGTGGATCAAAACTTTTTACACCCAACCATTTGGTCAGTTGTGCATTTAATATGGCCTAATATTTTATAAAATTGATTATATCCAATTTTGCAACAATTATTTGGTTGGTTCTTCACAAAAAAAACATTTTTGCCACTGAAAAAATGATTAAAAATAGCTAGAAATATGAAAAATGCATATAAATTGGTCCTAATCCATAAAATGTGGTCTAACTCTAGTGAAAGTTTGTGTGGTGCCCTTTTGCAAAATATTTTTGATAGCTACTTCATAAGATCCCTCTATTTTTAGTATTTGAAAACTATTTTACATCACTGATTTTCTGAACCAATCGTAACTCTGTCCACGGATTGATCACATGGCGTCCATCCATCCATCTATCCATATCTCCATCCCACATCCATCCATCCATCTATCTACAGAAAAAAGAAAAAAAGAAAAGAAAAGGAGATACCCCCACCCGCAGGCCAAAACCTAGCTCAGATCCCCCCGTCGCCCCTTCCTCCCTCGTCCCCATCTCCTCGCCGCCCCTCCCGATCTCGATCTGCCGCCCCCTCCCGATCTCGATCTGCCGCCGCCCCCTCCCCGATCTCGAACTGCCGCCGCCTCCACCGCCACCATCAATGACCCGCCGCCCCCACCGCCCCCGCCGCCCTCTACTCCACAGCCGGCGCCCCTACCCTCTCCTTCTCCCCTCTCCCTACATCCCAGATCCATTCGACCGCGGCGACCACCTCCTCCACGGCCACCTCCTCCCGCTGGCGACCGCATCCACTCCGCCGCCGGCGCCACCTCCCCTCCCCTCCCCTCCCCTCCCTGGCTAGAGGTCCCCTCCCCTCCAAGGGCCCGCCGCCGATGAAGGTCGGCAAGGCCGGCTTCGAGGGCCCGCAGGAGGCGTAGCACCGCATCCGCGTCACCCGCAGGAGGCACAGCACCGCATCCGCATCACCCAAGCGTCAAGAACCTCGAGAAGGGTGATGATGATGGGTGGATCTCGTTGATCCGCACCTCCTCACCCACCACATCGCCGGATCCGCGACATGGGAAGGTGTCCACGAGCTCCGCATCTCCCCTCTGCATCGACTACGGCCACCAGTTCAAGCTGGGTGCCCCCACATCACCGGATCCGAGCTTCTTCCCCGTCGGCCGCCGCGCGCCTTCCCCCGTCGATCCGTGTCGCCCTCGCTGCTCCGACGTCTCCGGCTTCCCCGAGCTCGTCATCCGCACATGATGAGCCCCTCACCGATCCCCTGTTTGGCATATCAATCGATCAACATGTGGAATTTTGGGCTCGATTATTACGAGAGAGGGATGGTACCATCTCCAAAATACATTTGCTTTCCATTGATTTGAACACCTGTTATGTGCCGTGATCTCAAGTATGCTCCACCATTTTTTTTTCAAATTTCTATTCTTCTACTTACAAACTACTAAATCTGTGAAGTGACCTAAAATGTCTTGCATTTGATTACATAGGGAGTAGCAGACAAGTGGATATGCCAGTTTGATAATTAGTACTTGACCATAATATTTAGGTGGTTATATGCAGCTTTGTTTTCTGACTTGTTTCTCTTAGCAAGTAATCATTTGTAATGATGTACCAAGTTGGCTCATTCAATTTTTTTACATTTCATATTAACCCGTATGGACATGGATCAACAGAGATAATATTATTACAAAGCATGTTGAGGCAAGAGAACTACATCTGTTATAGTTCTTCTCTTGGCTCTCTGGTTTAGAAACAGAGATGTAGTGTTTTATTTTGATGAATTTATGTAAATTATTTTATCCTTGTAAGATTCTTCGACTTATCTCAGGTTCATAATTGTTTTAGTAGTTACACTTCAAGTGTTGCCGAATATGGATGTTTGTATGCTGATCTAGACTGCTTCCAGTGCACTTGTTTAATCATTTCAAATGGTTTATGTTGGTGACCTATCTGCAGGTCATGGGGAAGCAAAAGCTCAGTGTCAAGAATGAGGAGGACTCCAATCCTCGTGACTAGATGGTGGCAATGGTGGATCTGCAACTGCTCACTGACTTTCCACATGATTAGATGGATCTTCAACTGCTCAACCGTTCAGTACTATGATATATCTTTTATTTCTAGTTCTTATAATCATTATAGGGCAGTAAATTGGTTGTATGGGCACTTCTTTGTTGTTAGCTGTTAGCCAAGAGATCAACTGTCCTGGTTGAAGTCATAGCCTGTAGGATTTTAGTCATTAGTCATAGCCAAGAGATCAACTGTCCCTCTTCCATGCTTCTGCTCTGCTACTCCAATTTTTGCCTTTTGTGTTCTCTCTTTTACTAGTACAGTAGTTTATTAGTACATGTATATATGGTAGCCGAAATCCACTCTTTGATACTGATGTACTGAGTAGTAGCAGTACTAGTTCAATTTACTAGTATATCGTGGCCCGTTATTTATGCCGTGGTTTGATTAGTTGCAACTGCTGTACTGATGAGTTGGGGATTGATTCCTTGAGCTCCTTGTTTCATGTTGACATTTGCACTTGTGCGAAAAGAAAAATTGAAGCAATTGCTTGTATTCCTTTCTACAATTAGTCTTCAAATGGACCAGTTATAACAAACGTGTCTGCTTTTCTTTTTAGTGTAGTTCTCTTTACTATGTTCCTAATGATTGTCATGTATGAATGTGTTGCAGGCATCTTGCATACCATATTCTCGTGGGTGGGTGCAGCGAGGGGTTGGGCAAGCGTGGTGCGCAGTGGATGGAGGTCATCTCGTGGGAGCCCAGGGCGTTCGTCTACCGCAACTTCCTGGTAATCACTGCTGCTGCTGCCCACTCTGCCTTCCCTTCAACACCCATAATCACTGCTGCTGCCGCCGCCATGGTTCATTCGGTCCTGCACTGCTCATGCATGCACATCGTCCCGTGTTTGTAACTATTCTAGTTACTATGAACAGCAAGCAACCATTCTAGTTACTACCTAGGTGTTCGTGAGATTGTTGTATTATTTATGTTCTTTTTACTCCCAGTTATTGTTCACATTGCCTGTTTTTCTTGGTGCATACATGTATCTCAAGCATTGTACTTCTGTGTTTGCTTAGGCGGATAGTGGGCAGATCTACTTTGTTGCTTTCCTGCTTACGTTAGTGTTGCCATTGCATTTGTTTGGTTCTGGCCTCAGCAGAAGTATACTAATGCTTCAAGATCTATTTATTTTTCTGTTCATTATACTAATGCCTCAGCAACGGTATACTAATGATTGGTATTCAATTTGCTGCTTACGTTAGTGTTGCTACAAGTATCCATGCCCTCATGCTTGTGTATCTGTTTATTATTCTGTTCACTATTCTTTTCCTAGTTCTTTGTTGGAAGATATTGCTTTCATTGACAGCCATGATAATGATAATTTCCTCTCTTCTACAGGAGCTCTGGGTTGAAGAAGTTCGAAGAAGGGAACACTTCATCTTTGTAGCTAGTTTTATGTTCATGGGTGTTTACTTCATAGATGTTCCTGGGTGTTTACTTCATAGATGTTCCTGGGTGTTCATGGGTGTTTGTTTACTTCATAGATGTTCCTGGGTGTTCTAAATTCCTGGATGATGTGGACTACCGCATGATTGTAATATATATAATATACTCATTTTGACGTCATTTGTGAAAATTTGTGTGGTTGAAATATTGGAAATATTGATCTTTTATTGTTTTTTTTGAGGTGATGATCCTTAATTGCTGATACATCAGAAATGAAGCAAATACTATTTGGGCCCTAAAAAGGCCACAAATCAAACAATTCAGAAAAAATGAACAAAAATCGCTTAAAAATCAATTGTGAAAAGGTGAAGGCCAAGAAAATAAAAAGGCCTAGGCCCAAAAATAACGAGGCTGAAATGTTGGGCTTGGCCCATCTACCTAATCAAAATTAATATGAGAAAAAAACACGAATAGGCCGAATTGTTGGGCTAGGCCCATGTAGAAAACCGAATTGAACCGGGCTGAATCTTGTGCCACATCAGCTTGCCACGTTGGATGCCTACGTGGCCTGGGGAGGTTGCTAGTGACCAAAACGCCACAGTAGGCATATTTTGGTCGTAAACGTCTACGACCTTCTCATAGAGAAGGTCGCTATAGTCAGTTTACGACCGCCAGCTTTTGACCTTCTGTTTTTGGTCACAAAAAGGTCGCAAATGAAAAACCATGACCTTTCAGTGACCAATAGTGGTGGTCACAAGTTGACATATTTCTTGTAGTGGAAGGAGAAAGCATCACTCAAGCTTGGGGGAGGCTTAAATCAATGTTGTATTCATGCCCCAATCATGAGCTCCCAAGAGAAACAATTATTCAAAATCTTTATGCTCGGCTTTCTGAAAACAATCGCACCATGCTTGATACTTCTTGTCGGCTCTTTTATGATGAAGACTATTGAATTCAGATGGAATCTATTGGATAGAATTAAACGCAACTCAAGATTGGGACCTCGACGAAGGTAAGGAGTCAGGTATGATACCTAAATTTGATTGTGTTAAATCTTGTATGGATACCGATATTTTCCGTAAGTTTAGCACTAAATATGGACTTGACTCTGAAATAGTAGCTTCTTCCTGTGAATCCTTTGCTACTTATGTTGATCTCCCCAAGGAGAAGTGGTTTAAATATCATCCGCCCATAGAAGTAAAAGTAGCTGCACCTATTAAAGTTGAAGAAAAGACTGTCACTTATAATGATCCTGTTGTTCCTACTTCTTATGTTGAGAAACCACCTTTCCCTGTTAGAATAAAGGATCATACTAAAGCTTCAAATGTGGTTCGTAAAAGCAATATTAGAACTTATACACCTCCTGAGCAAGTCAAAGTAGAACCTAATATTGCTATTGTTAAAGATCTCTTGTCTGATAATATTGATGGGTATGTTATTCAATTATGTGGTGAATCTGCTAGAATTGCTAAACCTGGCGCTAAAGATAAACATAGACATGTGGTAGGCGTGCCTGTTATTTCTGTTAAAATAGGAGATCATTGTTATCATGGCTTGTGTGATATGGGTGCTAGTGCTAGTGTTATACCTTATGACTTGTATAAAGAAATTAAGCATGAAATTGCACCTGCCGAGTTAGAAGATATTGATGTCACAATTAAACTTGCCAATAGAGATACTATATCAGCAGTGGGAATTGTTAGAGATGTTGAAGTCTTGTGTGGGAAAATTAAATATCCTGCTGATTTTCTTGTTCTAAGTTCCCCACAAGATAGCTTTTGTCCAATTATATTTGGTAGACCCTTCTTGAACACTCTTAATGCTAAGATAGACTGCAAAAAGAATGTCGCTACTATTGGGTTGGATGATATGATTCATGAGTTTAATTTCTCAAATTTAGTAAACAACACCGTGAAAAAGAATTTCCTAGTAAGGATGAAATTATTGGTCTTGCTTCTATTGTCGTACCTCCTAGTGATCCTTTAGAACATTATTTGCTAGACCATGAAAATGATATGTTTATGAATGAAAGAAGGGAAATAGATGAAGTATTCTTTAAACAGAACCTATTCTAAAACATAATTTGCCTGTTGAAATCCTAGGATCCTCCTCCACCCAAGGGTGATCCCGTGTTTGAGCTTAAACCGTTGCTCGATAATCTTAAATATGCTTATCTTGATGAAAAGAAAATATATCATGTTATTATTAGTGCTAACCTTTCGAGCATGAGGAAGAGAGATTATTGAAAACTCAAGAAGCACCGTCTTTCTTTGTTGGATATACTCTTGATGATCTTAAGGGCATTAGTCCCACTCTATGTCAACACAAAATAAATTTGGAAGAAGATGCCAAACCGGTTCGTGATCATCAATGAAGGCTTAATCCTAAGATGAAATAAGTGGTAAGGAAAGAAATACTAAAGCTTCTGGAGGCAGGTATAATTTATCCCGTTGCTAATAGTCAGTGGGTAAGTCTTGTTCATTGTGTCCCTAAGAAGGGAGGTGTTACTGTTGTTCCTAATGATAAAGATGAATTGATCCCGCAAAGAATTATTATAGGTTATAGGATGGTAATTGATTTCTGCAAATTAAATAAAGCTACTAAGAAAGATCATTACCCCTTACCTTTTATCGATCAAATGCTAGAAAGATTATGCAAACATACACATTATTTCTTTCTAGATGGTTATTCTGGTTTCTCTCAAATACCTGTGTCGGCTAAAGATCAATCAAAGACTACTTTTACATGCCCTTTTGGTACTTTTGCTTATAGACATATGCCTTTTGGTTTATGAATTGCACCTGCTACCTTTCAAAGATGCATGATGGCTATATTCTCTGACTTTTGTGAAAAGATTTGTGAGGTTTTCATGGACGACTTTTCCGCCTATGGATCCTCTTTTGATGATTGCTTGAGCAATCTTGATCGATTTTTGCAGAGATGTGAAGAAACTAATCTTGTCTTGAATTGGGAAAAGTGCCACTTTATGGTTAATGAAGGCATTGTCTTGGGGCATAAAGTTTCTGAAAGAGTTATTGAAGTTGACAAAGCCAAGGTTGATGCTATTGAAAAAATGCCATGTCCCAAGGACATCAAAGGTATAAGAAGTTTCCTTGGTCACGCCGGATTTTATAGGAGGTTCATTAAGGACTTCTCAAAAATTTCTCGACCTCTGACTAATTTATTACAAAAAGATATACCATTTGTCTTTGATGATGATTGTGTAGAAGCATTTGAAATACTTAAGAAAGCATTGATCTCTGCACCTATTGTTCAGCCACCTGATTGGAATTTACCCTTTGAAATTAGGGACAATTGCATTTTTACCCCTAGTTGGTTCCTACCCACGGGTTTTGCCCTTGCTTTTCGAGCTTGCTCAGTTTTGCCCTTACTTTTTCCATCGAGGTCCCTCGAATGCCCTTTGACCGTTCGACCAAAACTTTGAAAATTCGTAACTAATTCATATAAACTCAGAAAAATGCAAATAAGATATCAAAATGTTCATATAAACATTACCTTTATGGGCATATCATTTGCATTCAAGACAAAATCATCATTTAAACTACCCGAGGTAATTAATGTTATTAACATTATTAACAATAAATAGGTATAAACAATATTTTTTCGTGAATAAAAATTATATGCAAATGTAGGTGATGTTTTCAACATCCCGATACCTTGTTTTCAATTTCTGAGTTTGTATCAACTTGTTATGAAGTTTCCAAATAATGGTCAAAGTCGTTAGAACATTCATAACAAGTTGATACAAACTCGAAAAATGCAAATAAGTTATCGTGGATGTTCAGAAAACATCACCTACATTTGCATGTAATTTTTATGCATGAAAAAATATTGTTTATACCTATTTATTTTTAATAATGTTAATAATATTAATTACCTCAGGTAGTTTAAACAATGCGCTTGTCCTGAATGCAAATGATATGCCCATAAAGGTAATGTTTTTATTTACATTTTGATATCTTATTTGCATTTTTCTATTTTCTTATGAATTAGTTATGAATTTTCATTTTTTTGCTCATACGGTCAAAGGGCTTTCGAGGGACCTCGATGGAAAAAGTAAGGGCAAAACTGAGCAAGCTCGAAAAGTAAGGGCAAAACCCGTGGGTAGGAACCAACTAGGGGTAAAAATGCATTTGTCCCTTGAAATTATGTGTGATGCTAGTGATTATGCTGTAGGTGCTGTTCTAGGGCAAAGAGTTGATAAGAAATTAAATGTTATCCATTATGCTAGTAAAACTTTAGACAATGCTCAAAGAAACTATGCTACTACTGAAAAAGAATTCTTAGCAGTTCTATTTGCATGTGATAAGTTCGGACCTTATATAGTTGATTCTAAAGTAACTATTCACACTGATCATGCTGCTATTAAATATCTGATGGAAAAGAAAGATGCTAAACCTAGACTTATTAGATGGGTTCTCTTGCTACAAGAATTTGATTTGCATATTGTTGATAGAAAGGGAGCCGAGAACCCGCTGCGCATAACTTGTCTAGGTTAGAAAATGTTCTTGATGACCCACTACCTATTGATGATAGCTTTCCTGATGAGCAATTAAATGTCATAAATACTTCTCGTAGTACTCCATGGTATGCTGATTATGCTAATTACATTGTTGCTAAATTTATACCACCTAGTTTCACATACCAGCTAAAGAAAAAGTTTTTCTATGATTTGAGACATTACTTTTGGGATGACCCACATCTTTATAAAGGAGGAGTGGATGGTGTTATTAGACGTTGTGTATCAGAGCATGAACAGGAATAGATCCTATGCAAGTGTCACTCCGAAGCTTATGGAGGACACCACGCTGGAGATAGAACTGCACATAAGGTATTGCAATCTGGTTTTTATTGGCCTACTCTCTTCAAGGATGCCCGTAAGTTTGTCTTGTCTTGTGATGAATGCCAAAGAATTGGTAATATTAGTAGACGTCAAGAAATTCCTATGAATTATTCACTTGTTATTGAACCATTTGATTTTTGGGGCTTTGATTATATGGGACCTTTTCCTGCCTCTAATGGATATACACATATTTTAGTTGCTGTTGATTACGTTACAAAGTGGGTAGAAGCTATTCCAACTAGTAGTGCTGATCATAACACTTCTATTAAAATGCTTAAAGAAGTTATTTTTTCGAGGTTTGGAGTCTGTAGATATTTAATGACTGATAGTGGTTCACATTTTATTCATGGTGCTTTCCGAAAAATGCTTGCTAAATATGATGTTAACCATAGGATTGCATCTCCATATCACCCGCAGTCTAGTGGTCAAGTAGAATTGAGTAATAGAGAACTCAAATTAATTTTACAAAAGACTGTCAATAGGTCTAGGAAGAATTGGTCCAAGAAACTTGATGATGCATTATGGGCCTATAGAACTGCATATAAAAATCCTATGGGTATGTCTCCGTATAAAATGGTTTATGGAAAAGCATGTCACTTACCTCTCGAACTAGAACATAAGGCATATTGGGATATTAAAGAGCTCAACTATGATTTGAAACTTGCCGGTGAGAAGAGGTTATTTGATATTAGCTCACTTGATGAATGGAGAACCCAAGCTTATGAAAATGCCAAGTTGTTTAAAGAAAAAGTTAAAAGATGGCACGGAAAAAGGATAAAAAAGCGTGAATTTAATGTAGGTGATTATGTATTGCTATACAACTCTCGTTTAAGATTTTTTGCAGGAAAACTTCTCTCTAGATGGGAAGGACCCTACGTTATCGAGGAGGTCTATCGTTCCGGTGCCATAAAAATCAACAACTTCGAAGGCACAAATCCGAAGGTGGTAAACGGTCAAAGAATCAAACACTATATCTCAGGTAATCCTATAAATGTTGAAACCAATGTTATTGAAACCGTAACCCCGGAGGAATACATAAGGGACACTTTCCGGAACGTTTCAGACTCCGAAAGGGAGTAGGTATGTGGTACAGTAAGTAAACCGACTCCATAACAATTTTTAAGGCAATATTTCTCCGTTTTGGAATATTTAGAAAAATAGAAAAATAAGTAGAAGTCCGGGAAGGACACGAGGGCCCCACAAGGGTGGAGGGCGCGCCCCCTACCTCGTGGGCACCTCGTGTGCCCTCCGGACTCTGTTTTCTTGCACGATACGTATTTTGGTCGGTAAAAATTCATTATATATTCTCCCGAAGGTTTTGACTCCCGTATCACGCAAATATCCTCTATTCTTGCTTTGAGTTGTTTTCTGTCAGGGTTGTCAAGGCCAGGCATCATGTCGTCCCCCTCCTCCAACAATGGTGACAACAATCTTGTGATGTGGAAGAAATAAAAGCGACCGACTTCATAATAAAGGTTCATATCACAAGGGGCAATATAAAGTGACGTTCTTTCGCATTAAGATTTTGTGCATCCAACCATAAAAGCGCATGGCAACCTCTGCTTCCCTCTGCGAAGGGCCTATCTTTTATTATTATCCTCTACCTTATGCAAGAGTCATGGTGATCTTCACCTTTCCTTTTACATTTTATCCTTTGGCAAGCACGCGTGTTGGAAAGATCCTGATTGATATATCTAATTAGATGTAGGGGGCATGAGTTATTATTGTTGACATTACCCTTGAGGTAAAAGGTTGGGAGGCGAAACTATAAGCCCCTATCTTTCTCTGTGTCTGATTAAAACTCCATAACCACAAGTATCGCGTGAGTGTTAGCAATTATGAACGACTAAATGATAGTTGAGTATATGGACTTGCTATTAAGCTCTGACATAGACTCTTTCCGATGTTATGATAAATTGCAATTGCTTCAATGACTGAGATTATAGTTTGTTGGTTCTCAATAAAGTTTATGATTCGTACTCTGCATTGTGAATGGATTATTACTTGAACATAAGAAATCATATGACATTTCCTATATATGTTGTTGTTATGAGAATAATCATGATGCCTTCATGTCCGTATTTTATTTTTATCGACACCTCTACCTCTAAACATGGGGACATATTTATCGTTATCGGCTTTCGCTTGAGGACAAGCGAGGTCTAAGCTTGGGGAGTTGATACGTCCATTTTGCATCATGCTTTTATATCGATATTTATTGCATTATGGGCTGTTATTACACGTTATGTCACAACACTTATGCCTAGTCTCTCTTATTTTACAAGGTTTACATAAGGAGGGAGAATGCCGCATTTGGAATTCGGCTGGAAAAGGAGCAAATATTAGAGATCTATCCTGCACAACTCCAAAAGTCCTGAAACTCCACGGAACATCTTATAAAAAATAATGAAAAATCCTTGCCAGAGATGAAGACCAGGGGGCCCACACCCTGTCCACGAGGGTGGGGGCGCACCCCCCTCCTAGGGCGCGCCCCCTACCTCATGGGCCCCCTGTTGGCTCTCCGATGCCCATCTTGTGCTATATGAGGTCTTTCGTCGAGGAAAAAATCAGAAGCAACCTTTCGGGACGAACCTCCGCTGCCACAAGGCGGAACCTTGGCGGAACCAATATAGGGCTCGAGCAGAGCTGTTCTGCTGGGGACACTTCCCTCCGGGTGGGGGAAATCATCGTCATCATCATCACCAACGCTCCTCTCATCGGGAGAGGGCAATCTCCATCAACATCTTCACCGGCACCATCTCCTCTCAAAACCCTAGTTCATCTCTTGTATCCAATTCTTGTCTCCAAGTCCGGATTGGTACTAGTAGGTTGCTAGTAGTGTTGATTACTCCTTGTAGTTGATGCTAGTTGGTTTATTTGGTGGAAGATCATATGTTCAGATCCTTTATGCATATTAATACCCCTCTGATTATGAATATGAATATGCTTTGTGAGTAGTTACGTTTGTTCCTGAGGACATGGGAGAAGTCTTGCTATTAGTAGTCATTTGAATTTGGTATTCGTTCGATATTTTGATGAGATGTATGTTGTCTAGCCTCTAGTGGTTTTATGTGAACGTCGACTACAAAACACTTCACCATTATTTGGGCCTAGAGGAAGGCATTGGGAAGTAATAAGTAGATGATGGGTTGCTAGAGTGACAGAAGCTTAAACCCTAGTTTATGTGTTGCTTTGTAAGGGGCTGATTTGGATCCATATGTTTCATGCTATGGTTAGGTTTACCTTAATACTTTTGTTGTAGTTGCGGATGCTTGCAATAGAGGTTAATCATAAGTGGGATGCTTGTTCAAGTAACAACAGCACCCAAGCACCGGTCCACCCACATATCAAATTATCAAAGTACCGAACGCTAATCATATGAACGTGATGAAAACTAGCTTGATGATATTCCCATGTGTCCTCGGGAGCGCTTTTCCTATTATAAGAGTTTTTCCAGGCTTGTCCTTTGCTACAAAAGGATTGGGCCACCTTGCTGCACTTTATTTACTTTTGTTACTTGTTGCTCGTTACAATTTATCTTATCACAAAACTATCTGTTACCACTTATTTTAGTACTTGCAGAGAATACCTTGCTGAAAACCGCTTATCATTTCCTTCTGCTCCTCGTTGGGTTCGACACTCTTACATATCGAAAGGACTACGATAGATCCCCTATACTTGTGGGTCATCACACCCGAACCAGTCAAGTTTCCCACTCCTCTCTGTCTGTGACTCCACTGTCGCGTCTTCCCCGTCTCCGGGTCGTTCCAGTGTGGGGCCTCGCCGTCGTTCACCGCCTCGGTGCGCTCGGCGCGGCGTGGTCAACATACTAGAGTCATCGGAAGAGGACTGTACGTGGAGAGCCTAACAGCTGGGACCCACGAGGTCCATGGTCGCACGCAAGGAAAGTTCCTCCTTATTACGCACTATACGTGGACTGTACATGGGAAGGGCTTCTATATTTCGCGAAAAAAATTCCCCCCACTGACAGGTCGGACCCACCAGATATATCTTCGCACGCAAGGAAATTCCTCCTTATTATGCACAAAAAAATGAATACCCCCTGCTAGCTGGGACCCACCATAGTGGGTGGCTGACTTGTGGGCCTACTAAGTTGACAAGGACGGAGGGCTTTGTCAACTTAGTCAATATGAACGATTCTAGCTCCAGTGACCATACCATGTCCATCCAACGGCCATAGTGCTTCTTCAACCTCTGGTCTTCTTGCTCAAGCCGCCCAAAGCAGCGCCGGTCGTGCCGCGTGCTCCTACCTCCCGTGGCTGGTTGTGATTCCGCTGAGGCCTCACCGCCCCTACTACTCCCACCGCTGGCCAGGGCATCCCTCTACTCACCCACACCCCCTGTTATTCTGCGGCGACGGCAGCCTCACGCCGCAGCCGAACCAGTGAACCCTCGTACTCCTCTCCGCGTGGGCATCCACTGCCGCGTCTTCCCCGGCTCCGCGTCGTCCCCTTACTAGGCCTCGCCATCGTCCACCGCCTTGGTGCTCTCGGCGCGGCGTGGTCAATGTGGTTAACGACCGACTTCCGTCGGAAGAGTACTGTACGTGGAGAGGCTGACAGCAGGGTCCACGGCCACAATCTAGTTTTTTTTGTGATTTGCCAAGTAAGTCGCTTTGTCAGGCCTGTTGGGCTGCAAATCTTTCAAGACGAGAAGAGCTTCATTCGGCTGGCCGAGAAAATGGCCTATCAGTAATGAGAAATGGGCTGTACATTTTTAAACACATCAAACCGGCAATTAGTTTCAAATTTCTTTTTTTCATTTCGAGATTTCAAATTGCATTGATTTTTATGCGTGGACAATTTGTTGGATTTTATATTGATATACATTTATTTTTAAAATCAGTTTGAATGTGACTCGAAATATCGGGATTAAAAACAGTTCGGACCGCACCTAAATATGCAAAACATCATATAATTTTTTAACCGTGGCCACAGTATGGGCTGTAATGCTAACAAAAAGAATATGGGCTCCAAAAAAACTTAAGAATTAGCAAATGGGCTGTAAATTATTAGAAATAGTGGCAGATGGGTCGTATGCTGTTTTCCACATATTTGAGGCTTTCCTAAAAAAAGGTTGACGCCTTTAAGCGTTGATCGTTGGATTTCCATCCAACGGCCGTCGTGCTTCTTCAATCTCTGCTCTTCCTGCTCTAGCCGCTCAAACAAGCACTGGCGAGACTGCCTGCTCCCTCCTCCCCGTGGCCGGCTGTGCTGCCGCACAGGCCTCACCACCCCACCGCACTCCCATCGTTGGCCTAGCCATCGCTCTACTCACCCACACCTGCTGTTATTCTCCGGCGACGGCAGACGAACCAGTAAACCCTTGTACAGTCGTACTCCCCTCCGCGTGGGAAACAACTGCCGAGTCTTCCCTGCCTTCGTGTCGTTCCCTTCCTAGGCCTCGCCATCGTCCACCGCCCTGGTGCTCTCGACGCGGCCTGGTCAACGTGGTCAACGACCAACATGCATCTGAAGTGGACTGTATGTGGAGAGGCTGACAGCTGGGTCCACGGCCGCACGCAAGGAAATGCCTCCGTATTACACGCAAAATAATGATTCCTCCACCTGGCATCTGGGACCCACCGAAAGGGCCTCTGTATTTCGCGAAAAAAAACGTTACCGCCGCTGACAGGTTGGACCACCAGCTATATCTTCGCACGCAAGGAAGTGCCTCCTTATTATGCACAAAAAAATGAATACTCCCCCTTCTTGCTGGGACCCAGTATAGTGGCAGGCTGACTTGTGGGCCTACTAAGTTGACAGGGACGGAGGACTTTGTCAACTTAGTCATTATACACGATTCTAGCTCCAGTGACCATACAATGTCCATCCAACGGCCGTAGTGCTTCTTCAACCTCTGGTCTTCTTGCTCCAGTCGCCCAAACCAGTGCCGGTCGTGCCTCGTGCTCCTGCCTCCCATGGTCGGCTGCGATGCGGCGGAGGCCTCACCGCCCCCTACTACTCCCACCGCTGGCCAGGCCATCCCTCTACTCACCCACACCCCCTGTTATTTGCTACGTCTTGAGCTTGAGTTGGTTTTCCCCGAAGAGGAGAGGATGATGCAGCAGAGTAGCGTAAGTATTTCCCTCAGTTTTTGAGAACCAAGGTATCAGTCCAAAGAGGAGGCCATGCATGAGTCCCTCGTACCTACACAAAGCAAATAGCTCCTCGCAACCAACGCGAATAGGGGTTGTCAATCCCTTCACGGTCACTTACGAGAGTGAGATCTGATAGAGATGATAGATAATATTTTTGGTATTTTTGGTATAAAGATGCAAAGTAAAATAAAAGGCAAAAGTAAAGAGCAAAGCAATAATAAAGCGTAGGAAGATTAATATGATGAAAATAGACCCGGGGCCATAGGTTTCACTAGTGGCTTCTCTCAAGAGCATAGGTATTTTACGGTGGGTGAACGAATTCTTTGTTGAGCAATTGACAGAATTGAGCATAGTTATGAGAGTATCTAGGTATGATCATGTATATAGGCATCACGTCCGAGACAAGAAGACCGACTCATGCCTGCATCTACTACTATTAATCAACTCATTGATCGCTATCCAAAGATGCAGCTAGAGTATTAAGTTAATGAAAACAGAGTAACGCCTTAAGCAAGATGACATGATGTAGAGGAATAAATTCATGCAATATGATAAATACCCCATCTTGTTATCCTCGATGGCAACAATACAATATGTGCCTTGCAACCCTTACTGTCACTGGGTAAGGACACCTCAAGAATGAATCCAAAGCTAAACACTTCTCCCGTTGCAAGAACTACCAATCTAGTTGGCCAAACCAAACGGATAATTCGAAGAGACTTGCAGAGATAACTCAATCATACATAAAAGAATTCAGAAAAGATTCAAATATTGCTCATAGATAATCTTGATCATAAACCCACAATTCATCGGTCTCAACAAACACACCGCAAAAAGAAGATTACATCGAATAGATCTCCACGAGAGAGGGGGAGAACATTGTATTGAGATCCAAAAAGAGAGAAGAAGCCATCTAGCTACTAACTATGGACCCTTAGGTCTGAAGTAAACTACTCACACTTCATCGGAGAGGCTATGATGTTGATGTAGAAGCCCTCCATGGTGGAATCCCCTTTCAAGTGAGCTCCTAATGTGCCCCAAGATGGGATCTCGTGAAGAAAGTTGCGGCAGTGGAATTAGGTTTTGGCTCCGTGTCGATCCGACGGGATGCGAGGTATATATAGGAGGAAGAAGTACGTTGGTGGAGCCTCGAGGGGCCCACGAGGTAGGGGGCACGCCCTAGGGGGGCTCCCTCCACCCTCGTGGCTGCCTTGGAGCTTTCTTGACGGAGGGTCCAAGTCTCCTGGGTCTTATCCGATGAGAAAATCACGTTCCCGAAGATTTCATTCCGTTTGGACTCCATTTGATATTCCGTTTCTTCGAAACACTGAAATAGGCAAAAAAAACAGTAATTCTGGGCTAGGCCTCCTGTTAATAGGTTAGTCCCAAAAGTAATATAAAAGTGGAAAATAGAGCCCAATATAGTCCAAAACAATAGATAATATAGCATGGAACAATCAAAAATTATAGATACGTTGGAGACGTATCAGGCATCCCCAAGCTTAATTCTTGCTCGTCCTCGAGTAGGTAAATGATAAAAAGAGAATTTTTGATGCGGAGTGCTACTTGGCATAATTTCAATGTAATTCTTCTTAATTGTGGTATGAATATTCAGATCCGAAAGATTCAAGACAAAAGTTCATATTGACATAAAAATAATAATACTTCAAGCATACTAACTAAGCAATTATGTCTTCTTAAAATAACATGGCCAAAGAAAGTTCATCCCTACAAAATCATATAGTTTAGTCATGCTCCATTTTCGTCACACAAGAATGCTCTCATCATGCACAACCCCGATGACAAGCAAAGCAATTGTTTCATACTTTAGTAATCTCAAACTTATAAACCTTCACGCAATATATGAGCGCGAGCCATGGACATAGCACTATGGGTGGAATAGAATATAATGATGGGGGTTATGTGGAGAAGACAAAAAAGGAGAAGGTCTCACATCAACGAGGCGAATCAACGGGCTATGGAGATTCCCATCAATTGATGTTAATGCAAGGAGTAGGGATTTCCATGCAACAGGTGCACTAGAGCTATAAATGTATGAAAGCTCATCAAAAGAAACTAAGTGGGTGTGCATCCAACTTGCTTTCTCACGAAGACCTAGGGCATTTGAGGAAGCCCATCGTTGGAATATACAAGCCAAGTTCTATAATGAAACTTTCCCACTAGTATATGAAAGTGACAACATATGAAACTCTCTATATGAAGAACATGGTGCTACATTGAAGCACGTTATATGAGACTCGCTATATGAAGAACATGGTGCTACTTTGAAGCACAAGTGTGGAAAAAGAGATACTAGCATTGCCCCTTTTTATATTTATTTTTTGGGCCTTCTTTTTTCTTTGGCCTTCCCCCTTTTTTATTGGGACAATGCTCTAGAAAATGATGATCATCACACTTCTATTTTTTTACAACTCGATGATTACAACTCGATACTAGAACAAAGTATGACTCTATATGAATGCCTCCGGCGGTACCGGGATATGCAATGAATCAAGAGTGACATCTATGAAAGAATTATGAACGGTGGCTTTGCCACAAATACTATGTCAACTACATGATCATGCTAAGCAATATGACAATGATGAATGTGTCATGAAGAACGGTATGGTGGAAAGTTGCATGGCAATATATCTCGGAATGGCTATGGAAGTGCCATAATAGGTAGGTATGGTGGCTGTTTTGAGGAGGTTTATGTGTGAAAGAGCGTATCATATCACGGGGTTTGGATGCATTGGCGAAGTTTGCACCAACTCTCAATGTGAGAAAGGGCAATGCACGGTACCGAAGAGGCTAGCAATGATGTAAGGGTGAGAGTGCGTATAATCCATGGACTCAACATTAGTCATAAAGAACTCACATACTTATTGCAAAAATGTACAAGCCATCAAAAACCAAAGCACTACGCGCATGCTCCTAGGGGGGTAGATTGGTAGGAAAAGACCATCGCTCGTCCCCGACCGCCACTCATAAGGAGGACAATCAAGTAACAACTCATGTTTCAAATTTGTTACATAACGTTTACCATACGTGCATGCTACGGGACTTGCAAACTTCAACACAAGCATTTCTCAAATTCACAACTACTCAACTAGCACGACTTTGATATTATCACCTCCATATCTCAAAACAATTATCAAGCATCAAACTTTTCTTAGTATTCAAAGCACTCAAAAGAAAGTTTTACAAATCTTGAATACCAAGCATATTATTATTAAGCAAATTACCATGCTATTTAAGACTCTCAAAATAATCTAAGTGAAGCATGAGAGATCAATAGTTTCTTTTAAAAAAGTCCACCACCATGCTCTAAAATATATAAGTGAAGTACTAGAGCAAAACTATCAAGCTCAAAAGATATAAGTGAAGCACATAGAGCAAAACTATCAAGCTCAAAAGATATAAGTGAAGCACATAGAGTATTCTAACAAATTCCAATTCATGTATGGCTCTCTCAAAAGGTGTGTACAGCAAGGTTTATTGTGGTAAACTAACAAGCAAAGATGCAAATAATACAAGACGCTCCAAGCAAAACACATATCATGTGGTGAATAAAAATATAGCTCCAAGTAAAGTTACCGAAGGAAGTGGACGAAAGAGGGGATGCCTTCCGGGGCATCCCCAAGCTTTGACTTTTGGTGTCCTTGGATTATCATGGGGTGCCATGGGCATCCCCAAGCTTAGGCTCTTTCCACTCCTTGTTCCATAATCCATCAAAAAATTCACCCAAAACTTGAAAACTTCACAACACAAAACTCAACAGAAATCTCATGAGCTCCGTTAGCGAAAGAAAACAAAAGATCACTTCAAGGTACTGTAATGAACTCATTCTTTATTTATATTGGTGTTAAACCTACTGTATTCCAACTTATCTATGGATTATAAACTATTTTACTAGCCATAGATTCATCAAGATAAGCAAACAACACACGAAAAACGGAATCTGTCAAAAACAGAACAGTATGTAGTAATATGTAACTAACGCAAACTTATGTAACTCCAAAAATTCAGCAAAACTAGGACGTCCTAGGCAATTTGTTTATTGATCAGCAGCAATTGTAATCACTATTTTATCACGTTCTGGTGATTTTTAACAATTGTTTTCGTGAACCAAAAGTTTCTGGAAATTACAGCAAGATCAAACAACTATTATGCAAGAAGATCCTATAGATTTAACTTGGCACAAACACTAATTAAAACAGAAAACCACATCTAAACAGAAGGTAGATGGATTATTTATTCCTAAACAGAAAAAAACAAAAACAAAAAATAAAATTGGGTTGCCTCCCAACAAGCGCTATCGTTTAACACCCCTAGCTAGGCATAAAAGCAAGGATAGATCTAGGTATTGCCATCTTTGGTAGGCAATCCATAAGTGGCTCTCGTAATAGATTCATATGGTAATTTTATTTTATTTCTAGGGAAGTGTTCCATGCCTTTATTTAATGTAAATTGGAATCTAATATTCCCTTCTTTCATATCAATAATTGCACCAATCGTTCTAAGGAAAGGTCTACCAAGAATAATAGGACATGAAGGATTGCAATCTATATCAAGAACGATAAAGTCTAAGGGCACATAATTCCTATTTGCAATAATAAGAACATCATTAATTCTTCCCATAGGTTTCTTAATAGTGAAATCCGCAACGTGCAAGTTTAGAGAGCAATCATCAAAATCACGGAAATCTAGCAAATCACACAAAGTTTTGGGAATAGTGGAAACACTAGAACCCAAATCACACAAAGCATAGAATTCATGATCCTTAATCTTAATTTTAGTTGTTGGTTCCCACTCATCATAAAGTTTTCTAGGGATGGAGACTTCTAACTCAAGTTTTTCCTCATAAGATTGCATCAAGGCATCGACGATATGTTTAGTAAATGCTTTACTTTGACTATAAGCATGCGGAGAATTTAGCACAGATTGTAACAAGGAAATACAATCAATTAAAGAGCAACTTTCATAATTAAATTCCTTGACATCCAAAATAGTGGGTTTAGCAACATCTAAGGTTTTACTTTCTTCAATCCCACTTTTATCAATTTTAGCATCAAACTCTAAAAGCTCCAAATTTTTAGAACGCCTTCTAGGTAAAGGTGACTCATATTCAATCTCATCATGATCAAGATTCATATTGAAAAACAAAGATTTAATGGGAGACACATCAATAACTTTTAGATCTTCATCTTGATTTTCATGGAAATTGGAAGAACACGCTTTAATAAATGCATCTTTCATAGCACGCATCCTAGCGGTTCTTTCCTTGCACTCATCAATGGAAGTTCTCATGGCTTTGAGAGACTCATTGATATCATGCTTAGGAGGAATAGATCTAAGCTTTAAAGAATCAACATCAAGAGAAATTCTATCAACGTTCCTAGCCAATTCATCAACTTTAAGTAATTTCTCTTGAAGCAAAGCATTAAAATTCTTTTGTGAATTCATAAACTCTTTAACACTGTTCTCAAATTCAGAGGGCATCTTATTAAAATTTCCATAAGAGTTGTTGTAGGAATTTCCATAATTATTAGAAGGATTACTAGGATAAGGCCTAGGATTAAAATTCCCTCTATATGCGTTGTTACCAAAATTATTCCTACCAACAAAATTCACATCCATAGATTAATTATTATTCTCAATCAAAGTAGACAAAGAAAAATCATTAGGATCAGAAGAAACACTCTTAGTAGCAAATAATTTCATAAGTTCATCCATCTTTCCACTCAAAGCATTGATTTCTTCTATCGCATGCACTTTTTTATAAGTAGATCTTTCAGTGTGCCATTGAGAATAATTAACCATAATATTATCTAGGAGTTTAGTAGCGTCTCCTAAAGTGATTTCCATAAAAGTGCCTCCATGCCGAATCTAAAAGATTTCTAGAAGCAAAATTCAATCCGGCATAATTTTTTTGTATAATCATCCACAAGTTTAAACCATGAGTAGGGCAATTACGTATCATTAATTTCATCCTCTCCCCAGCTTGTGCAACATGTTCATGATCAAGTTGCTTAAAGTTCATAATATCGTTTCTAAGAGAGATGATCTTAGTGGGAGGAAAATACTTAGAGATAAAAGCATCTTTGCACTTGTTCCAAGAATCAATACTATTTTTAGGCAAAGACGAAAACCAAGCTTTAGCACGATCTCTAAGTGAAAAAGGAAATAGATTCAATTTAACAACATCATTGTCAACATCTTTCTTCTTTTGCATATCACACAAATCCACGGAGCTATTTAGATGAGTAGCGACATCTTCACTGGGAAGGCCGGCGAATTGATCTTTCATAACAAGATTCAATAAAGCAGCATTGATTTCTACGATTCGATGTTGGCAAGAGGAGCAATCGGAGTGCTAAGGAAATCATTATTGTTGGTATTGGTAAAGTCACACAATTTGGTATTATCTTGAGCCATAGTGACAAGCAAGCAATCCAACACACGAGCAAACAAGCGAACGAGAGAAAGGAAAATGGAAAGAGAGGAGGAGATTGGGAAAGAGAGGGCGAATAAAATGGCAAGGGTGAAGTGGGGGAGAGAAAACCGAGAGGAAAATGGCAAATATTGTAATGCGAGAGATAAGGGATTGTGATGGTTACTTGGTATGTTGACTTGTGCGTAGACTCCCCGGCAACGGTGCCAGAAATCCTTCTTGCTACGTCTTGATCTTGCGTTGGTTTTCCCCGAAGAGGAGAGGATGATGCAGCATAGTAGCGTAAGTATTTCCCTCAGTTTTTGAGAACCAAGGTATCAATCCAGTAGGAGGCCACGCGTGAGTCCCTCGTACCTACACAAAGCAAATAGCTCCTCGCAACCAACATGAATAGGGGTTGTCAATCCCTTCATGGTCACTTACGAGAGTGAGATCTGATAGAGATGATAGATAATATTTTTGGTATTTTGGTATAAAGATGCAAAGTAAAATAAAAGGCAAAGTAAAGAGCAAAGCAATAATAAAGTGTAGGAAGATTAATATGATGAAAATAGACCCGGGGGCCATAGATTTCACTAGTGGCTTCTCTCAAGAGCATAGGCATTTTACGGTGGGTGAACGAATTACTGTTGAGCAATTGACAGAATTGAGCATAGTTATGAGAGAATCTAGGTATGATCATGTATATAGGCATCATGTCCGAGACAAGTAGACCGACTCCTACCTGCATCTACTACTATTACTCCACTTATCGACCGCTATCCAGCATGCATCTAGAGTATTAAGTTAATGAAAACAGAGTAATGCCATAAGCAAGATGACATGATGTAGAGGAATAAATTCATGCAATATGATAAATACCCCATCTTGTTATCCTCGATGGCAACAATACAATACGTGTCTTGTAACCCTTTCTTTCACTAGGTAAGGACACCGCAAGATTGAACCCAAAGCTGAACACTTCTCCCGTTGCAAGAACTACCAATCTAGTTGGCCAAACCAAACAGATAATTCGAAGATACTTGCAAAGATAACTCAATCATACATAAAAGAATTCAGAAAGGATTCAAAAATAGCTCATAGATAATCTTGATCATAAACCCACAATTCATCGGTCTCAACAAACACACCGCAAAAAGAAGATTACATCGAATAGATCTCCACGAGAGAGGGGGAGAACATTGTATTGAGATCCAAAAAGAGAGAAGAAGCCATCTAGCTACTAACTATGGACCCGAAGGTCTGAACTAAACTACTCACACTTCATCGGAGAGGCTATGATGTTGATGTAGAAGCCCTCCATGGTGGAATCCCCTTCCGTGAACTCTAATAGGCCCCAAGATGGGATCTCGTGGATCTGAGAAAGTTGCGGCGGTGGAATTAGGTTTTTGGCTCCATATCTGATCAGCGAGGATACGTGAGGTATATATAGGAGGAAGAAGTATGTCGATGGAGCCTCGAGGGGCCCACGAGGTGAGGCGGCGCCCTAGGGGACGCGCCTCCACCCTCGTGGCCGCCTCGGAGCTTTCTTGACGGAGGGTCCAAGTCTCCTGGGTCTTATCCGATGAGAAAATCACGTTCCCGAAGATTTCATTCTGTTTGGACTCCGTTTGATATTTCGTTTCTTCGAAACACTGAAATAGGCAAAAAAATAGCAATTCTGGGCTGGGGCTCCGGTTAATAGGTTAGTCCCAAAAGTAATATAAAAGTGGAAAATAAAGCCCAATATAGTCCAAAACAATAGATAATATAGCATGGACCAATCAAAAATTATAGATACGTTGGAGACGTATCATTATTCTGCCGCGACGGCAGCCTTACACCGCAGCGAACCAGTGAATCCTCATACTCCTCTATGCGTGGGCATCCACTGCCGCGTCTTCCGCGGCGCCGTGTCGTCCCCTTCCTAGGCCTCGCCGTCGTCCACCGCCCTGGTGCTCTCGGCACAGCGTGCTCAACGTGGTCAAGGAACGGCTTCCATCGGACGTGGACTGTATATGGAGAGGCTGACAGCTGGGTCCACGGTCGCAGCAAGGAAGTGCCTCCTTATTACACGCAAAATAATTATTCCTCCACCTGACAGTGGGGACCCACCGGACGGGCCACCGTATTTCACGAAAACACGTTTCCCCCTGACTACTGGGACCCACCAGCTTCATCTTCACACGCAAGGAAGTGTGTCCGGGCAAAAAAAACAATTCTCCCCCTGATTGCTGGGACCCACCAGCTACATCTTCGCATGCAAGGAAGTGCCTGACAGTTGGGACTCACCTGGTCGAAGCATATGTAGTGTTGTCATTCTGGTCGTGACGGTGCGTACATCTTGGTTGATGTAGAGAGGCATGCGTGTTGTAGTAGAGGCGCACACGTAGCATGTACACGTATGTACAGCCGCTAGGGTGCAAGAAAGTAAATACGGCCACGTACGTACATATGGGCGGGGTCTCGAACGCCTACTCGCGCGTACGTACGACCAGGGCTCGTGTACATGGTTGGGTCGGGACGGAGAAACAGCGTCGTCATCGTGTTCATGAGGAGCCAACCGGCTGGGTCGGAACGGAATGTGTCGTCGTGTTCATCGAGAGGGCTTGGACGGAACAGCCGATGGAAACGAGGCCTGGCGTACTACGTAAACAGGAAGCGGCCTTGTGTTCGACCGCCACGCAGTAAACAGGATCCTGTTCATCGGGAGGGTCCGGCGTCTGCAAAACGGAGAAAACGGACCTCCCTACGGTTGAAAGCAGGGGTCCGTGGATCGGGAGGGTGTGGCGTACCGCAAAAGCAGGAGAAGCGGACTTGTGTTGGGCGCTACGGTCAAAGCAGGGTCCTGTTCATCGGGAGGGGTGTGGCGTACCACAAAAGGGACTCCATGGGATATTGTTCATCTCCACCGTCGACCCCTCCAGCCTCCACGGGCTACTGTTCATCCACCGTCGACCTCCTCCATCCTCCACCTGCGACTGTTCATCCACGGGCTCCTGTTCATCCAGCCTCCAACGCGCGCTACTCCACCGGCTACTGTTCAACCAGCCCTCTCCACGGGCACTGTTCATCCATCCCTCCATGGGCTCTTGTTCATCCACCCCTCCACCGTCTCATCGATCATCCAGCCCTCCACGGGGTGGTCCTGTTCATCCAGCCCTCCACGGGGTCCTGTTCATCCAGCCCCAACTGGCTCGATCGATCGGGGTCCTGTTCATCTAGAGGCAACACCACGGGGTCCTGTTCATCCACCCCCACCGGGAACTGGTCATACAAACCCCCCAACAACGCTCACTGTTCATCTAGAGGCAGCATCGGTCAGCTTCAGTTAGCAGTAGTAGCGAAGGAATCGCTCGATCGGGTTCAGTTAACAGCCATCGATCGATCGCTCGGGTTCAGTAACGCGTAGCCTGCAGTGCAATCGCTCGGGTTCAGTTAGAGCCCAATGCCTCGCTCGGGTTCAGTTAGAGCCCAACGCCTCGCACCCACGTGCGTGCGTGTACGAGAGAAACGCGCATCGCTCGGCCCCGACCACCCACCGTAACCGGGAACACCCCGATATTTTCCTCGCCCTCGCTTCTACCACGGTTTTTTCCGTCATGGACGACCCAAAGAATGTCATGCAGCTATGTCTCCAGCCCGCCCAGGACGAAAAGCCCATTTTCTGTCATGATTTTTTGTCATAGAAGTAGGAGCCCACCACATCTATGATGATACCGGGTTTTGTCACAATTATCGTCATAGAAGTGTCATAAGTATGACAGGAAAAAAATTCGTTCGGCCCAAAATGTCATGGATGTGTCTTTTTTTTGTAGTGATATGCTTAGTTCGAGAATGTTGCATGGGATTGTAAGCAATCTTAATAGCACTTTCATTGTCAGAAAGCAATGGAACATGTTTCACATTGATCCCATAATCTTTAAGAGTTTGGGTCATCCAAAGTAACTGAGCACAACATGAACCGGCGGCAATGTATTCCGCTTCGGCGGTGGATAAGGATACCGAGTTTTGTTTCTTGGAGGACCAAGACACAAGGGATCTACCAAGAAAATGACAAGTACCTGAAGTGGACTTTCTATCGACCTTGTCACCGGCATAGTCCGAGTTGGAGTAGCCAACAAGATCAAAAGAAGACCTCTTAGGATACCAAATGCCAAAATTTGGTGTGTGAATTAAGTATCTAATTATCCTTTTCACAACCTTAAGATGACATTCTTTGGGGGCCGCTTGATATCGTGCACACATGCACAAACTTAGCATAATATCGGGACGGGAGGCACATAGATATAACAATGAACCAATCATAGAGCGGTAAACCTTTTGGTCAACCGATTTGCCATCCTTGGTCAAGTCAAGATGTCCACTAGTAGGCATGGGTGTTTTCATACCTTTGCTTTCTTGCATGTTGAACTTCATGAATAAGTCATTGGTGTACTTTGTTTGAGAAACAAAGCTGCCTTCCTTATTTTGCTTGATTTGCAAGCCAAGAAAGAACTTGAGTTCACTCATCATAGACATCTCAAACTTCTTCGACATTAGCTTCCCAAAATTTTCACTAAAATGAGGGTTATTCGAACCAAATATGATATCATCAACATAAATTTGGCACACAAATAGTTCACCATCAACCCTTTTAGTAAAAATAGTAGAATCAATCTTTCCAATCTCAAAGCCTTTTTCAATAAGGAACTTGGTCAAGCATTTATACCATGCTCTAGGTGTTTAAGACCATAAAGAGCTTTGTGAAGTTTGTAAACATGGTCGGGTTTCTTAGGATTAACAAAGCTGGGAGGTTGTTTGACATAAACTTCCTCCTCAATTTCACCATTTAAAAAAGCACTTTTAATGTCCATTTGGTAAAAAGTAATATCATGGTGATTAGCATAGGCAAGTAAGATGCGGATGGACTCAAGTCTAGCAACGGGAGCGTATGTCTCACCATAGTCCATACCTTCGACTTGAGTGTAGCATTGGGCGACGAGACGTGCTTTGTTGCGAACAACTTGTCCATCTTCGTCTTGTTTGTTGTGAAACACCCATTTGGTACCGATGATGTTGTGGTTGTTGTCGGGCTTCTCGACCAATATCCACACTGGTTTCTCTCAAAGTTGTGTAGCTCTTCATGCATAGCATTTATCCAATCCGGATCTTCCAATGCTTCTTCAACCTTCATAGGTTCAATGCTAGAGATGAATGAATAATGTTCACAAAAAATAGCCAAACGAGTTTTAGAGCGAGTGATTCTCCTGGTTTGGATATCATTGAAGATTTGTTCAACGGGATGGTCTCTTGAGACTCTTGCTCGAACTCGTGAGAGCTTTTTCTTGGGTCGGGGTGGAACATCTTCTTCATTATCGTGTTCTTCTTCTTGGCCTTCTTCATTGTTGGCGCTGTTGTTCTCTTGTCGTGGTGGAGAAGGAGGTTGATGAGGTTCATCTTGGTGTACTTCCTCGTTTTCTTCATCTTGGTGTGTCCCACTCGTGGATGCTTCCATGTCAACTCTTGGTTCACCTTGTCGTGAGGTAGAAGCTTCCACTTAGACGGATGAGGCACTCTCCTTCACCTCCGTTGGACGAATCTTGCCAATAGACAAGTCTTGGATTGCTTCCGAAGGATCTTTATCTCCTACATCAATTGGCAATTGCTCTACTTGCGAGCCGTTAGATTCATCAAACTTCACATCTACCGTCTCTTCAACCTTTCGAGTGAAATTGTTGTAGACACAGTAAGTGTGAGAGTTTGATCCATAACCAAGTAGGAAACCCTCATGAGATTTAGGAGCAAATTTAGAACGATGATGCTTATCAAGAATATAACACTTTGAGACGAATACCCTAAAGTATCCAACTTGGGGTTTGTTACCGGTGAGAAGCTCGTATGTCGTCTTGCCGAGTAACTTATGAAGATACAAGCGATTTGTTGCATGACAAGCTGTCTCAACCGCTTCCGCCCAAAAGTGTTTTGGAGTCTTGTACTCATCAAGCATCGTTCTCGCCATCTCAATAAGAGTCCGGTTCTTCCTCTCAACAACTCCATTTTGTTGAGGTGTGTACATAGCCGAGGACTCATGTGAAATCCCTTCTTCGTCAAGAAAGGTATCCACATTTGCATTCTTGAACTCTGTTCCGTTGTCGCTGCGAACCTTCTTGATCTTCACTTCGAATTGATTTTGGGCCTTCCTAGTGAAGTTCTTGAAGATCTTTTGGACCTGCGATTTATCATCAAGAAAGAACACCCACGTAAATCTTGAAAAATCATCGAATATGACTAGACCAAATGAGTTTCCATCGAGACTTTTGTAGGCATTGGGACAAAAGAGATCCATATGAAGTAGCTCAAGTGGTCTTCTTGTGGTCATGATGTTCTTCACGGGGTGACTTCCTCCAACTTGTTTTCCTGCTTGACAGGCACTGCACAATCTATCCTTGTCAAATATAACATCTTTTACTCCAACGAAATGATTACCTTTGATTAGCTTATCAAGATTTCGCATGCCCACATGGCCTAACCTTCTATGCCACAACCAACCTTGAGAAGATTTAGCAATGAAGCAAGTTCTAGGTTGAGCCATTTTAGTGAAATCAACAATGTAAAGATCACCTCTACGTATATACCGGTAAAGACCATATTGTGATTATCTCTACGAAACACTTGGCAATCTACTTCAGTGAATAGGACATTGAAACCAAAGTCAGCAAGTCTAGATACTGAGAGTAGATTATAGCCAAGGCATTCAACAAGCATAACATTTTGTATGGAGCTATCATGTTAGATGGCCACTGAGGGAGTCCTAGACTAAGGGGTCCTCGGGCGTCCGGCCTGTTGGACATGGGTCGGACTGATGGGCTGTGAAGATACAAGACCGAAGACTCTCACCCATGTTCGGATGGGACTCTCCTTGGCGTGGAAGGCAAGCTTGGTGTTTGGATATAAAGATTCCTTTCTCTGTAACCGACTTTGTACAACCCTAGTCCCCTCCGGTCTCTATATAAACCGGAGGGTTTAGTCCATAGGGACAATCATAATCATACATGCTAGACTTCTAGGGTTTTAGCCATTATGATCTCGTGGTAGATCAACTCTTGTAATACTCATATTCATCAAGATCAATCAAGAAGGAAGTAGGGTATTACCTCCATAGAGAGGGCCCGAACCTGGGTAAACATTGTGTCCCCTGTCTCCTGTTACCATCGACCTTAGGCATACGATTGGGACCCCCTACCCGAGATCCGCCGGTTTTGACACCGACATTGGTGCTTTCATTGAGAGTTCCGTTGCGTCGTCGCCAAGAGGTTCGATGGCTCCATCAATCATCTACAACAATGCTGCCCTGGGGGAGGTTTCCTCCCCGGCCAGATCTTCGCGTTCGGCGGCTTCGCACTGCGGGCCAACTCACTTGGCCATCTCAAGCAGATCGACAGCTATGCCCCAGGTCACCAGATTAGTTTTGGAAACTTGGACTATGTCGCTGACGTTCGGGGAGACTTGATCTTCCAAGGATTCGCGACCCCAACTTCCGCTCTGGCCTTAGATCCGGAGCACATGACCAGGTCCGAATACGGGCTTCCTAAGCCCGCGGGACTATCCGCGGCCACTAAGCCCATTTTGGGAGAGTCGGAGGAAGTAGTGTCACTGGCAACCATCATGAAGTCGGACCCTTCTCCGGACATCGGCTCCGAACCCTCGGAGTCAGCACCGTGTGAGTTCGGCCGATGGGTCTTCCTCCCGCCATACTCCACAGACTCTTTTCTCTCTGGACAAACCTCGCCTTTAAGCAAGGCTCTGAACTTAATGCGATCCCTTGTTATTACAGAGAAGCAACGTCCGAACTATGCCCAGCCCGGACTAGGGGCTGAGAGCAGGGAACCTCACGTCCCACCCACCACCCACTTTATAGCCACTGTCAAGGACTTAACCGACATGCTCGATTACGACTCGGAAGACATCGACGGTATGGACGACAATGCCGGAGAAGAGTAGGCCCAAAACTCGCCGTTTACCGGACGCTGGACGGCCACCTCTTCGTATGACGTGTACATGGTGGATACACCCAAAGAAGATAAGGACGATGACAAAGAAGACCCAGTCGAGGATAAACCTCCTAAGATACAGCCAAAGCACCGACGGCAGCGGCGCCACTCTAAGTCACGCCATAGAAAAGACAGCAATACCGGCACAGGAGAAAATAATACCCTAGACGATGCTGAAGACAATGAATACCCTGTTGACCCAACCTCCGAACAGGATGAACGGGAAGATGGGCGAGTCAGCCCTGACGAACAGGTCATAAACGAAGACTCGGAGGACAGTAATTATCTTCCGCTCTTCGAGGATGAGGTGAGCTTCGGCAACAAGGATTTCATCGTGCCTGAGGAACCTCTCGAGCAAGAGTGCTATGCGCTGGCTAATAGCCACTGCAAGGAGCCTGAAAAAGAAGCAGCAGCAGCTTCAAGCTAATCAAGATCTGCTCAACGATAGATGGACTAGTGTCCTGACAGCCGAGGAATACGGCCTCGAGCGCCCAACCAAAAGTTACCCGAAGCGCAAATTGCTACCTCAGTTCGATGACGAGGCGCTGGAGCCCGTACCATCATCGCGTAATGCGGCTGACCGACCGCTATGTGGTCGGGACAAAGCGGCAACTCAGGCCGAACACCAGCCCGTACTACCTCGGTGTAAAGGCAGAGATAAAACAGCTCGGGGATATACATATGACCTGCGGCAGGACACGGGCGGTGAAAGCGGGGACAGACTAGATCGATCTACGGATCACGGGGGCGTGCCCCTACACATGACGATGGCTACCTAGCCGGACGTGACAAGCATAATCACGCCCAGGCCGAAAACCATAGACGGAATCCATCCGAGCTACGTCGCGACGTGGCCCGATATAGAGGCGCCACGCACCCCCTCTGCTTCACTGATGAAGTAATGGAGCACGAATTCCCAGAAGGGTTTAAACCCATGAACATCAGATCATATGATGGGACAACAGACCCCGCGGTATGGATCGAAGATTTTATTCTCCATATTCATATGGCCCGTGGTGATAATCTCCGCGCCATCAAATACCTCCCACTAAAACTAAAGGGACCAGCACGACACTGGCTAAACAGCCTTCCAGAGAACTCCATTGGCAGCTGGGAGGACTTGGAAGGTGCCTTCTACGATAACTTCCAAGGTACATATGTCCGGCCACCAGACGCTGATGACTTAAGTCACATCATCCAAAGAGTCTTGAGAGTCGGCCAGAAGCTCGGACTAGGTTCTTAATTAAGAAGAACCAAATTGTTGATTGTCCGGACGCCGAAGCCCTCGCGGCCTTCAAACATAGCGTCCGGGATGAGTGGCTCGCCCGCCACCTTGGTCAAGAAAAACCAAAATATAAGGCAGCCCTTACCGCTCTGATGACCCACTTTTGCGTGGGAAAAGACTGCTCGCTCGCTCATAGAAGCAACAACACTAGTGATCCGGGCACTTCCGAAGTTCGAGAGGGCAACGACACGACACAACAAACACAAGCGTTGAAATAATAATGAAGGGACGCAAGACACGAAGGTCAACGCCGGATTCAGCGGCTCCAAACCCGGTCAACGGAAAAAGGCACTCAAGGCAAACAGAGATGGACTATCCAATTTAGACAAGATGCTGGATCGGCCCTGCCAGATTCATGGCACCCCCGATAAACCAGCTACTCACACCAACAGAAGTTGTTGGGTCTTCAAACAAGCCGGCAAGCTTAATGCCGAACACAAGGGGAAGGGGCCGCCCAGTGACAGCGATGATGAAGAGACTCGCCAGCCAAACACCGGGGGTCAGAAGCAATTTCCCCCCGAAGTGAAAATCGTAATCATGGTATACATGACGCACACCCCTACAGGGGAGCGCAGGAGCACACTACGGGACGCATACGCCATAGAGCCGGTCACCCCAAAATTCAGCCAATGGGCGGCCAGCCCGATCACTTTTGATCGGAAGGACTACCCAGCCAGTATCCATCACGAAGGTTCGGCAGCTCTGATCATCGACCCAATTATCAATGGATTCCATCTCACGAAAGTCCTTATGGACGGCGGCAGGAGCCTTAATCTACTTTACCAAGACACTGTCCGCAAAATGGGCATTGATCCTTCAAGAATCAAGCCCACCACAACTACCCTCAAGGGAGCAGTACCTGGCGTAGAAGCTCACTGCACGGGCTGAATTACATTGGAAGTCGTTTTCGGTTCTCCGAACAACTTTCGAAGCGAAGGTTTGACCTTCGATATTGTCCCGTTCCGCAGTAGCTACCAGGCACTACTCGGGCGTACTGGCGGCACTTTTCTTCCTCGAAGCTCACAAGATCAGTGTTACACAAATATGCGTTAAATTCTTCCTTGATTCCCGCGCGATCCATAAACTTTTCCGAAGTCCATTCACAAGGCCGCACTGGAGCGTCCCTTGGTGGCTCATCGTCAGCATCACGCATTGCAAGCCTGGGTCCTTGCTTCCTTGAAGAACCACCTTGGAACATTTTTCTAAGAATATTTCTTCCTCTGAAAAATTTCTGAAATTTTTAGTAACTTCAAATAAAAGTGGGCCAAGCTCAACAAAATTGATAGCAACTACTCCTACAAGTGCCTAGAGACTATATCATGCATTAGAACTACTTGGAACCATTTAAATTTGACATGCAAGCTCAAGAACATGGTCACCTAGGCAGCACAAATTTGCAATGAATAAAGCACTAGAACAAAAACTAATTGGACCAATGGAGGAGTCACATACCAAGGAACAATCCCCCCAAGCAGTTTTGTGAGAGGTGCTTTGAGCAAGGAGATCGAAAATCGCAGCAAAATGAACTAGAACTCGTGCTTGAGCTGGATGGTGATTTTTTTTGGAGGAAGAAGAAGTGTGTGGGTGCAGGAATAAGTGGAGGGGAGCCACCATGGGCCCATGAGGCAGGGGGCGCGCCTAGGGGGGGTAGGGCGCGCCCTCCACCCTCGTGGCCAGGTGCTTGCCCCTCCTGCTGTGTTCTCTGTGCCAGATATTCTCAAATATTCCAGAAAAATCATATTCCATTTTCAGGGCATTTGGAGAACGTTTATTTTCGGGGTATTTTTATATTGCATGGATAAATCAGAAAACAGACAGAAAAATACTATTTTTACTTTATTTCAACTAAAGAACAGAAAGTAGAAAGAGGGTACAAAAGGTTGTGCTTTCTAGTTTCATCCATCTCATGCTCATCAAAAGGAATCCACTAACAAGGTTGATCGAGTCTTGTTAACAAACTCATTCCGAATAACATGGAACCGGAGAAATTTCGAATAACACTATGTTACCTCAACGAGGATATGCACATCCCCAATAATAAGAAATCCAAACGGAATCCAAATGGAATGAAACCTTCACGAGAATCGTTTTTGGAACAAACGCAATCCAGGAGACTTGGAGTGGAGGTCAAGAAAGCCACGAGGCAGGAGGGCGCGCCCTAGGGGGGGCCCCACCCACGTGGGCCCCTCACAGCTCCACCGACCTACTTCTTTCGCCTATATATACTCTTATACCATGAAACCATCGGGGAGAGCGACGAAACACCTTTTCCACCGCCGCAACCTTCTGTACCCGTGAGATCCCATCTTGGGGCCTTTTCTGGCACTCTGCCGCAGGGCTTCTACATAAACACCATAGCCTCTCCGATGATGTGTGAGTAGTTTACCACAGACCTTCGGGTCCATAATTATTAGCTAGATGGCTTCTTCTCTCTCTTTGGATCTCAATACAAAGTTCTCCTCGATCTTCTTGGAGATCTATTCGATGTAATTCTTTTTGCGGTGTGTTTGTCGTGATCCGATGAATTGTGGGTTTACGATCAAGATTATCTATGAACAATATTTGATTCTTCTCTAAATTCTTATATGCATGATTTAATATCTTTGCAAGTCTCTTCAAATTATAAGTTTGGTTTGGCCTACTAGATTGATCTTTCTTGCAATGGGAGAAGTGCTTAGCTTTGGGTTCAACCTTGCGGTGCTCGATCCTAGTAACAGAAAGGGAAACGACACGTATTGTATTGTTGCTATCGAGGATAAAAAGATGGGGTTTATATCATATTGCTTGAGTTTATCCCTCTACATCATGTCATCTTGCCTAATGGGTTACTCTCTTCTTATGAACTTAATACTCTAGATGCATCTTTGGATAGCGGTCAATGTGTGGAGTAATAGTAGTAGATGCTTGAGAATCGTTTCGGTCTACTTGTCACGGACGTGATGCCTATGTTCATGATCATGCCTAGATATTCTCATAACTATGCGCTTTTCTATCAATTGCTCGACAGTAATTTGTTCACCCACCGTAAGATATGCTATCTTGAGAGAAGCCACTAGTGAAACCTATGGCCCTCGGGTATATTTTGCATCATATTAGTTTCCCGTCAATTAGCTATTTCTTTCACCGTTTATTTTGCAATCTTTACTTTCCAATCTATACAACAAAAATACCAAAAATATTTATCTCATTATCTTTATCAGGTCTCACTTTTGCAAGTGGCCGTGAAGGGATTGACAACCCCTTTATCGCGTTGGTTGCAAGGTTCTTGATTGTTTGTGTAGGTACTAGGAAATTTGCATGTAGTCTCCTACTAGATTGATACCTTGGTTCTCAAAAACTAAGGGAAATACTTACGCTACTTTGCTGCATCACCCTTTCCTCTTCAAGGGAAAACCAACGCATCCTCAAGAGGTAGAAAGAAGGATTTCTGGCGCCGTTGCTGGGGAGATCTACGCACAAGTCAAGACATACCAATTACCCATCACAAACTCTTATCCCTCGCATAACATTATTTTCCATTTGCCTCTCGTTTTCCTCTCCCCCACTTCACCTTTGTCGTTTTATTCTCCCTCCTTCCGTTCGATCTTGCGTTACCATGTACCTCCTTTTTGCTTGCACCTTCGCTTGCTAAAAGTTTATGGATCCTCATCCACTTTCTAATCTCTTTAAGAGATCCAATTATGATGAACCTATTGCTAGTGAGTTGAGTGCACTAGATTATCTTTATGAGGTTTTGCTTGACATTCGTGAATCTGAAAATTGTGATGAAGTACTTTATGAAGAAATTCACGGTAGATCTTTGAATAAAAATCATGATTGCAATGATTCTACAATAAATTCTATTGACGGCAATTGTGCTAATAATATGCAAAACCCTAAGCTTGGGGATGCTAGTTTTGCTATGTCCAGTATTTGTTGCAATGATCATGATTGGGGTGATTCTTCTTATGATCTTGAAAATTTATTTAAGCCCCATGATGAATATGAGATTGATAATAATTTTTGCAATAATATTGAAAGTGGGTTTGGAAGAGTGTCAACTTTATATCCCGCATATTTGGAGAATGTTCAATCTTATGAAATTTTTGATAAAAATGGGTTTGGTGAGGTCATGACTTTAGTTAATGTTAATCCCACTATTTTGGAAGACTATCAACTTTGCATGCATGTGGATCGTGTTGAGAATATGTTATGTGATAGCTATTTTGTTGAATTTTCTTATGATCCTACATGTAATTATTATGAGATAGGAAAATATGGTTGTAGAAATTTTCATGTTACCAAATTACCTCTCTTCATGTTGAGATTGCTATCGTCTCTTTCTTCTTCCTTGCATATGCTAGTTTTTGCTTGCCTTGATAATTTGTTTGCTTATAAAGTTCCTATTCTTAGGAAGTATGTTAGACTTATATGTGTTTGTCACGTGTTTCATGATGTTCTCTTTGTGCTTCAATTCTTGTCTTTCATGTGAGCATCATTGAAATATCAATGCCTAGCTAGGGGCGTTAAACGATAGCGCTTGTTGGGAGGCAACCCGATTTTATTTTTGTTTCTTGCTTTTGTTTCTGTTTAGTAATAAATAATTCATCTAGCCTCTGTTTGGATGTGTTTTTATGTTTTAATTAGTGTTTGTGCCAAGTAGAACCAATAGGATCTTCTTGGGTGATAGTTGTTTGATCTTGCTGAAAAAGAAAGAAACTTTGTTGCGCTCACGAAAATAATTGTTAAAATTCACCAGAACGAGATAAAATACTAATTTTTTTGAAGTAGATTAATATACAAATTTTCCAGGTTGTACTAGTTTTTCAGAATTGTTGGAGTTCCAAAAGTATTCGAACAAATCATATTTCTACAGACTGTTCTGTTTTTTGACAGATTCCGTTTTTCGTGTGTTGTTTGCTTATTTTGATGAATCTATGGCTAGTATCGGGGGGTATGAACCATAGAGAAGTTGGAATATAGTAGGTTTAACACCAATATAAATAAATAACGAGTTCATTACAGTACCTTAAAGTTGTGGATTGTTTTCTTATACTAACGGAGCACATGAGATTTTCTGTTGAGTTTTGTGTTGTGAAGTTTTCGAGTTTTTGGGTAAAGATTTGATGGATTTTGGAATAAGGAGTGGCAAGATCCTAAGCTTGGGGATGCCCAAGGCACCCCAAGGTAAAATTCAATGACAACCAAAATCCTAAGCTTGGGGATGCCTCGGAAGGCATCCCCTCTTTCGTCTTCGTCCATTGGTAACTTTACTTGAGGCTATATTTTTATTCACCACAAGATATGTGTTTTGCTTGGAGAGTCTTGTATGATTTGAGTATTTGCTTGTTATTTTTCCACAATCATCCTTTCTGTACACACCTTTTGGAGAGACACATATGAATCGGAATTTATTAGAATACTCTTTGTGCTTATATTTTGAGCTAGATAATTTTGCTCTAGTGCTTCACTTATATCTTTTAGAGCACGGTGGTGGTTTTATTTTATAGTAATTTTTGATCTCTCAGGCTTCACTTATATTTAAGAGTCCTTTAGAATAGCATGGTAATTTGCTTTGGCTATAAAATTAGTCCTAATATGATAGGCATCCAAGTTAGGTATAATAAAAACTTTCATATAGAGTGCATTGAATACTATGAGAAGTTTGATACTTGATGATTGTTTTGAGATATGAGGATGGTAATATTAGAGTTATGCCAGTTGAGTAGTTGTGAATTTGAGAAATACTTGTGTTAGAGTTTGCAAGTCCTGTAGCATGCACGTATGGTAAACGTTGTGTGACAAATTTGAAGCATGAGGTGTTTCTTTGATTGTCCTCCTTATGAGTGACGGTCGGGGACGAGCGATGGTCTTTTCCTACCAATCTATCCCCCTAGGAGAATGCGCGTAATGCTTGGTTTTTGATGACTTGTAAATTTTTGCAATAAGTATGTGAGTTCTTTATGACTAATGTTGAGTCCATGGATTATACGCACTCTCATCTTTCCATCATTGCTAGCCTCTTGATGCCGTGCATTGCCCTTTCTCACCTTGAGAGTTGGTGCAAACTTCACGGTGCATCCAACCCCGTGATATGATACGCTCTATCACACATAAACCTCCTTATATCTTCCTCAAAACAGCCACCATACCTACCTATTATGGCATTTCCATAGCCATTCCGAGATATATTGCCATGCAACTTTCCACCATTCCGTTCATTATGACACGCTTCATCATTGTCATACTGCCTTGCATGATCATGTAGTTGACATCGTATTTATGGCAAAGCCACCATGCATAATTTCATACATGTCACTCTTGTTTTATTGCCCATCCCGGTACACCGCCAGAGGCATTCATATAGAGTCATACTTTGTTCTAGTATCGAGTTGTAATCTTTGAGTTGTAAATAAATAGAAGTGTGATGATCATCATTAATAGAGCATTGTCCCAAAAAAAGAAAAAAAGAAAGGACAAATATAAAAAAAGGCCAAATAAAAAATGAGAAAATAAAAGGTACAATGCTACTATCCTTTTTTCCCACACTTGTTCTTCAAAGTAAGCACCATGATCTTCATGATAGAGAGTCTCTTATATTGTCACTTTAATATACTAGTCGGAATCTTTCATTATAGAATTTGGCTTGTATATTCCAACAATGGGCTTCCTCAAATGCCCTAGGTCTTCGTGAGCAAGCAAGTTGGATGCACACCCACTTAGTTTCTTTTGTCGAGCTTTCATACATTTATAGCTCTAGTGCATCCGTTGCATGGCAATCCGTACTCCTCGCATTGACATCAATTGATGGGCATCTCCATAGCCCTTTGATTAGCCGCGTCAATGTGAGACTTTCTCATTTTTTGTCTTCTCCACACAACCCCCATCATTATATTCTATTCCACCCATAGTGCTATGTCCATGGCTCACGCTCATGTATTGCGTGAAAGTTGAAAAAGTTTGAAAATACTAAAGTATGAAAAATTGCCTGGCTTGTCATCAGGGTTGTGCATGATGAGAGCATTTTTGTGTGACGAAAATGAAGCATAGCCAAACTATATGATTTTGTAGGGATAAGATTTCTTTGGCCATGTTATTTTGAGAAGACATAATTGCTTAGTTAGTATGCTTGAAGTATTATTATTTTTATGTCAATATTAAACTTTTGTCTTGAATCTTTCGGATCTGAACATTCATGCCACAACCGAAGAAGCAAAATTCAGTTCTTACAAAAATCAAATACTGAATATGGATTGTGTTCACTGGGATCTGATTGATACGTCAAATGCAATCTTACAGATTATAACACCCCTACCCGGGCTATTTGACATGCCGGGGGTCGAAGCCTGAGGGAAAAGGCACTTTACAGGCTCGAAATAAAGAGTGTGGTCTACAAAAAATTATTTGGACCTCCTATAGCATGTCTGCGCTGCCTTGCCTCGGCGAAAGGACTCCTTAATAGAAATAGCCTTTGGATAAGTATACAAAGCCGGACTCCAGAAGAGTCTGTAAGATGACCAGCCTTTGAGTCACCTGTGGTAAAAGATAAAAAATAGTTAGAAAAGAAAAAGAGGCTATGGAGTGCTTGTAGGCCTGTCTGTATTGTGCCTCCGCCGATGACCAGGGTATTTTAAGAGCATAATTATGTATGCACGGTACAAACTTCGCAGGTATATGAGGCGAACGACGGAGGCCGAACTACTAATCCAGCTCTGAGATTGATCGGTCCTTTTTAATAGAGACTGGTGATACGTCTCCGTCGTATCTACTTTTCCAAACACTTTTTCCCTTGTTTTGGACTCTAACTTGCATGATTTGAATGGAACTAACCCGAACTGACGTTGTTTTCAGCAGACTTTCCATTGTGTTATTTATGTGCAAAAACAAAAGTTCTCGGAATGACCTGAAACTCCACGAAACATCTATTTGGAAAATAAGAAAAATACTGTAAGAAAAATCCACGTTAGGGGGCCCACACCCTGTCCACGAGGGTGGGGCGCGCCTCACCTCGTGGGCCCCTAACGCCCACCGACCTCAACTCCAACTCCATATATTCACTTTCGGGAGAAAAAAATCAAAGAGAAGGATTCATCGCGTTTTACGATCACGGAGCCGCCAAGCCCTAAAACCTCTCGGGAGGCTGATCAGAGTCCATTCGGGGCTCCAGAGAGGGGGATTCGTCGCCATCGTCATCATCAACCATCCTCCATCACAAATTTCATGATGCTCACCGCCGTGCGTGAGTAATTCCATCGTAGGCTTGCTGGACGGTGGTGGGTTGGATGAGATATATCATGTAATCGAGTTAGTTTTGTTAGGGTTTGATCCCTAGTATCCACTATGTTCTGAGATTGATGTTGCTATGACTTTGCTATGCTTAATGCTTGTCACTAGGGCCGAAAGTGCCATGATTTCAGATCTGAACCTATTATGTTTTCATGAATATATATGAGTTCTTGATCCTATCTTGCAAGTCTATAGTCACCTACTATGTGTTATGATCCGCAACCCAGTGACAATAATCGGGACCACTCCCGGTGATGACCATAGTTTGAGGAGTTCATGTATTCACTATGTGTTAATGCTATGGTCCGGTACTCTATTAAAAGCAGGCCTTAATATCCCTTAGTTTCCATTAGGACCCCGCTGCTACGGGAGGGTAGGACAAAAGATGTCATGCAAGTTCTTTTCCATAAGCACGTATGACTATATTCGGAATACATGCCTACATTACATTGATGAATTGGAGCTAGTTCTGTGTCACCCTATGTTATGACTGTTACATGATGAACCGCATCCGTCATAATTCTCCATCACCGATCTAAAGCCTATGAGCTTTTCATATATTGTTCTTCGCTTATTTACTTTTCCATTGCTGCTGTTACAATCATTACAAAACCCAAAAATATTACTTTTGCTACCATTATCGTTACTTCAATATTACTTTGCTACTAAATACTTTGCTGCAGATACTAAGTTATCCAGGTGTGGTTGAATTGACAACTCAATTACTAATACTTGAGAATATTCTTTGGCTCCCCTTGTGTCGAATCTATAAATTTGGGTTGAATACTCTACCCTTGAAAACTGTCGCGATCCCCTATACTTGTGGGTTATCAAGACTATTTTAAAGCGCCGTTGCTTGGGGAGCATAGCTCTATTCTTTGAGTCACTTGGGATTTATATCTGCTGGTCACTATGAAGAACTTGAAAGATGAGAAAACAAAATTTATCCCTCAACTACGAGGGAGGTAAGGAAGCATCATCTAGCTCGCACTTAATTCACCTTCCTTTTGAGTAAGCTTGTGACACCTAAACACCTTACGCTATTCGCTCGATATATGGCATGTTATTGATGATGCCACTTCAGCTAAGCATGATACTTATGATGAAACTACTTCTATGCTTGATACTACTGTGCCACTTGGTGAATTTCTTGATGAACAACTTTCTAGGTCTAGAGAGAAAGAAATTATTGAAACTGATAACATTGATGAAAGTGACGATGAAGACTATCCTGTCGTTCCTGAGGGTTATGTTTTTGAAAAAGAAGCTTCTCTAGCTATTTTAGCTTGCAAAGATAGATACGACCTCAAGAGGACATTAGCTAAATGGAAGCAGCAATCTCTTAATGCTAGAATGAAACCTGACCCTGCTTTTGCTACTTCACCTATCTGTGTTACTGATACGGATTATGAATTCTTTGTTGATCCTGATATAATTACTTTGGTTGAATCTGATCCTTTTCATGGCTATGAATCTGAAACTGTTGTGGCACATCTTACTAAATTAAATGATATAGCCACCCTGTTCACTAATGATGAGAAATCTCGCTATCTTTATATCCTCAAAATATTTCCGTTCTCATTAAAGGGTGACGCTAAGATATGGTTTAATTCTCTTGATCCTGGTTGTGTGCGTAGTCCCCAGGATATGATTTATTACTTCTCTGCTAAATATTTCCCTGCTCATAAGAAACAAGCTGCTTTGAGGGATATTTATAATTTTGTGCAAATTGAAGAAGAGAGTCTCCCACAAGCTTGGGGGAGGCTTCTCCAATTACTTAATGCTTTGCCTGATCATCCTCTTAAGAAAAATGAAATACTTGATATCTTTTATAATGGACTAACCGATGCTTCCAGATATTACCGGATAGTTGTAATGGTTACATTTTTAGGGAAAGAACACCGGATGAAGCTGAAATTCTATTGAAAATATGTTGACAAATGAAAATAATTGGACTCTTCTGAGCCAGCTCGAGCCAATTCTGAGCATATTCCTAAACCAACTCAAGAAGAGAGGTGTTCTATTTCTCGATCCTGAAGATATGCAAGAGGCAAAGAAATCTATGAAAGAAAAAGGTATTAAAAGTGAAGATGTTAAGAATTTACCTCCTATTGAAGAAATACATGGTCTTAATTTACACTTTGTTGAAGAAACATATGATCTCAATCCATCACCTATTGAAGAAACTCATGGTCTTGATAACCCGACACAGGTAGTAAAGGTAAATTCTCTCTATAGATATGATAAAGCTGAAATCCCTCCTACTAAGTTTGCTAGCCAATGCTTAGATGAGTTTGATAATTTTATGGTTAAGCAAGAAAACTTCAATGCTTATTTTGGTAGACAATTGAAATACAATTCCGATACGCTTGAACACTTGAGTAATTACATGGCTAATGTTAAAGGTGAACTCAAACTCATTACTAAACATGCTTCTATGGTTACCACTCAAGTAGAACAAGTACTTAAAGCTCAAAATGATTTGCTCAATGAATTGAATAGTAAGAAAAATGATTATACTGTTAGAGTGGCTACTAGAACTGGTAAAATGACTCAGGAACCTTTGTATACTGAAGGCCACCCTAAGAGAATTGAACAAGATTCTCAGAGAAATAATATTGATGCACCTAGTCCTTCTAAAAAGAAGAAAAAGAAAAATGATAGGACTTTGCATGCTTCTAGTGAACCTATTGCTGAACCACCGGAGAATCCAAATGATATTTCTATTTACGATCTTTGAAACACAATCTGTAATGAACATGAACCTAGTGATAATATTAATGATGATGTTCATGATGATGCTCAACCTAGTAATGATAATGATGTAGAAATTGAACTCTTTGTTGATCTTGATAACCCACAATCAAAGAATCAACATTATGATAAGAGAGACTTTGTTGCTAGGAAACATGGTAAAGAAAGAGAATCATGGGTTCAGAAATCCATGCCTTTTCCTCCCAAACCATCCAAGAAAAATGATGATGAGGATTTTGAGCGCTTTGCTGAAATGCTTAGACCTATCTTTTTGCGTATGCGTTTGACTGATATGCTCAAAATGAATCCTTATGCTAAGTATATGAAAAAAATTGTCACTAATAAAAGAAAGATACCAGAAGCTGAAATTTCCACCATGCTTGCTAATTACACTTTCAAGGGTGGAATACCAAAGAAAATAGGAGATCCAGGAGTACCCACTATACCATGCTCCATTAAAAGAAACTATGTTAAAACTGCTTTATGTGATCTTGGAGCCGGTGTTAGTGTTATGCCTCTCTCTTTATATCGTAGACTTGATTTGAATAAGTTGACACCTACTGAAATATCTTTGGAAATGGCTGATAAATCAACTGCTATACTTGTCGGTATTAGTGAGGATGTGCCTGTTGTGGTTGCAAACGTTACTATTCTAACGGACTTTGTCATTCTTGATATTCCCGAGGACGATAGTATGTCTATTATTCTTGGAAGGCCTTTTTTGAATACTGCATGGGCTGTTATTGATTGCAACAAGGGCAATGTCACTTTTCATGTTAATGGCAATGAGCATACGGTACACTTTACGAGGAAACAACCTCAAGTCCACATTATCAATTCTATTGGAAAAATTCCATCGATTACTTTTGCACTGGACCTTCGGTTAATAGGTTAGCCCAAAAATAATATAAAAGGTATATTAAAGCCCATTAAACATCCAAAACAGATAATATAATAGCATGGAACAATCAAAAATTATAGATACGTTGGAGACGTATCACACAATAATCATGGTTATGAATTCTAATGGCTTCGGAGATGATATTGCTAATGATTCCAACATCTCCTTTGGCACGCATGAGGTTAGTAAGCTCAAAAGACAATCACCAAACTTAGGATGATTGGAATTCATCTTACTCAAGGCAATAGACTTATGAAGAATTTCATCTAAGTTTTGCAAGGAATAGTTTGGAAATCACTCCTCAAGAAATGTCCATATAGTGTAGGCACAATCAAGAGTAGGCAAGCAACCAATCAAGTTTCTAGGCAAACCTCTAGTGATAAGATTAACAGTTCTAAGGTTTCGGATCATGTCAATTGACTCATCAAGGGTAGGATGCAAAGGATCAACATGAGGTGCACAAGGGATAGTAATGTACTTGTTCAAATGATATTCATTCAAAATCACGAGTATCTCATTTTTTCACTCATGAAAGAACTCTCCATCAAGTATAGGCACTCTATGTCTAAGACTCCCCAATGTAGACTCATCCATCTTCCTCCAATGGTGATTAAACCAAAGCAATGGAGACCAAGGCTCTGATACCAATTGAAAGGATCGAGAAGAGGTGTCTAGAGGGGGTGATTAGACCCTCAACAAAGAAAAGTGGCACTTTTAATTTCTTCAAGTTAAGGTGGTGTTTTAGCACAAGTATTCACAATACATTTCAAGCAAGCATGGCAAGAGTATATGAGCAGTGGAAAGTAAAGCATGCAAGTTGCAAGAATGTAAAGGTATGGGATTAGAGTATGCAAACACAATTGGAGACACGAGGATTTTTTCCGTGGTTCCGATAGGTGGTGCTATCGCACATCCACGTTGATGGATACTTCAACCCATGAAGGGTAATGGCTGCGCGAGTCCATGGAGGGCTCCACCCACGAAGGGTCCATGAAGAAGCAACCTTGTCTATCCCACCATGGCCATCGCCCACGGAGGACTTGCCTCACTAGGGTAGATCTTCACGAAGTAGGCGATCTCCTTGCCCGTACAAACTCCTTGGTTCAACTCCACAATCTTAACGGAGGCTCCCAAGTGACACCTAACCAATCTAGGAGACTCCACTCTCCAAAAGGTAACAGATGGTGTGTTGATGATGAACTCCTTGCTCTTGTGCTTCAAAGATAGTCTCCCCAACACTCAACTCTCTCTCATGGATTTGGATTTGGTGGAAAGAAGATTTGAGTGGAAAGCAACTTGGGGAAGGCTAGGGATCAAGATTCTTGTGGTTGGATCGGAATGTCTTGGTCTCAACACATGAGTAGGTGGTTCTCTCTCAGAAAATATATGCTGGAAGTGTAGGCACGTTCTGATGGCTCTCTCCATGAATGAAGAGTGGGTGGAGGGGTATAAATAGACTCCACACAATATCTAACCGTTACACACAATTTACCAAACTCAGTGGGACCGAATCATAAAACTTGGTCAAACCGATTTAGTTCATGATGTGACCGTTAGGCATTTCGGTGGGATAGATACATTAACTCGGTGGGACCGATGTGCTAGGGTTAGGGTAAAGCCTCATCTCGGGTTGACCGATTACACAAACTCGGTGGGACCGATTTTAGTAATAAGATAACCAGAGAGTTGGTCAAGCAAACTCGGTGAGACCGATTACATATCTCGGTGAGACTGAAATTATTGCAACAGGAACTAGAGAGTTTGCAAGCCCATCTCGGTGAGACCGGGATCCCATCGGTGAGACCGAATTGGCTAGGGTTTCTGGCAGTGGCTATGTCAAGTGAAGTCGGTGGCGCCGGATAGATCAAATCGGTAGGGCCGAGTTTGACTTTTGGTTTGGGACATATGTGGATATGAGAAATTGTTTGAGGGCTCTGGAGCATATCACTAAGCACTTTGAGCAAGCAACCCATTAAGCAACACCTCATCCCCTTTTAATAGTATTGGCTTTTCCTATGGACTCAATGTGATCTTGGACCACCAAAATAAAAATGTAGAGTCTTGAGCTTGAGCCAATATGCATCCTTAGCATTTTGAAGGGGTTCCACATCCTCTTGTCCACGCCACTCCACTATTGAACTCATCTGAAATACGCTAGATAAGAGTATTAGTCCAACAAGAGATATGTTGACATTAATTACCAAAATCACCCAGGGAGCACTTGTGATTTCACATGAAAGTGTTGGGAACTATAAGTCGTTTTCGTTGGTGGGATGGATACACCTCCCAAAATGGTTTTATCTCTAAGTTTTTCGCTTTGAGCTCTGGCACCTCTACAAATCTCTACTTCTCTCTGCGAAGGGCCTTTCTTTTACTTTATGCATTTTTTATTTTTGAATTTGAGTCTCCATCTTCTCTTATAAAAGCACCAACTAGGAGGCAATATGACTGTACTTGAGTATTGGGTGTAGCTAATATGCGAGTGTGTATCATGAATGGATCAATGGTTGAGCATGATGGGCTAGGGATAACTTATTCTAGCGTTGATATTTTGAAAGACATGGTTGCTTGTTGATATGCTTGAGTATTTAAATTATCATGTCAAAACTAAACTATTGCTTTGAATCACATAAAAGTCCAAATTCTCCATGCTATAAAGAAAAAATATGATATGACATGTTAGGCAGCATTCCACATTAAAAATTCTGTTTTTATCTCTTCCCTACTCGAGGACGAGTAGGAGTTAAGCTTGGGGATGCTGATACGTCTCCAACGTATCTATAATTTTTTATTGTTCCATGCTGTTATATTATCAATCTTGGATGTTTTATAATCATTTTATATCATTTTTTGGTACTAACCTATTGACATAGTGCCAAGTGCCAGTTGTTGTTTTCTACATGTTTCTTACATCGCAGGAAATCAATATCAAACAGAGTCCAAACGCAATGAAACTTTACGGAGATTTTTTTGCACCAGAAGGAACATAATGGGCCCTGGCTGCGCCTGGGGGTGCTCCGAGGAGAGCACAACCCACCAGGGCGCGCCAGGAGGCCTGGGCGCGCCCTGGTGGGTTGTGCCCACCTCGGGTGCCCCCCGGACCGCCTCTTTGCTCTATAAATACCCCAATATTCCCAAAACCCTAGGGGAGTCAACGAAATATTAATCCAGCCGCCGCAGTCCAGAACCACCAGATCCAATCTAGACACCATCTCGGATGGGGTTCACCACCTCCATTGGTGCCTCTCCGATGATCAGCATCCCCAACCGTTCTTATGAACTTAATACTCTAGATGCATGCTGGATAGCGGTCGATGTGTGGAGTAATAGTAGTAAATGCAGGCAGGAGTCGGTCTACTAATCTTGGACGTGATGCCTATGTAATGATCATTGCCTGGATATCGTCATGATTGTTTGAAGTTCTATCAATTGCCCAACAATAATTTGTTCACCCATCGTTTGCTATTTTTCTCGAGAGAAGCCACTAGTGAAACCTACGGCCCCCGAGTCTCTTTCTCATATTATTTGCCTTTGCGGTCTACTTTTCCTTTGCATTTATTTTCAGATCTATTAAACCAAAAATATAAAAATACCTTGCTGCAATTTATTCTTATTTATTTTATTTGGCGTTCGATCTATCAACCTACTACAATTTTATCTCACGTCCGTTTGCCCATCTGAGGCGCCGCTACCCGAAAGGGATTGACAACCCCTTTTACACGTCGGGTTGCGAGGATTTGTTATCTGTGTGCAGGGGTTGTTTACGTTGTGTTGCTTGGTTCTCCCTCTTGGTTCGATAACCTTGGTTTCATATCTGAGGGAAATACCTACCGCCGCTGTGCTGCATCATCCCTTCCTCTTTGGGGAAATACCAAGTAGCTTGAAGCGACATCAGGTATCACACTCCGAGTATGTTGATTTCAATAGTGATAAAGATGATTTGCTAGGTGATGATGATTTACTTGTTGACTACACTAGTGATGAAAACTATGATGAACTTGCTAGTAATCATGCTAATCAAGATGAAACGAATGACAATGATAAGAAGGAGATTGAGCATCTAACTAAAGAACTAAACACTCTTAAGTTAGATCATGAAACAACTCTAGAGGATCATAGAGAGATCCTAAGGACTCATGAGAAGCTACGTTTCTAAAAGCTATCAATGATTATCTTCGAAACAAGAGTTCTTCTTATCTTGCCAAACGTCTCCTCTTGTCCACTTACATGCCACAAGTAAAATCTAGCAACAAAAACAAGAAAGATTCTTCCTCTAGTAGTAAGAATAACCATGTTAAATCTAATATTGTTGCTTCTAGTAGTTCTCTTGATTCCACTAACGATTCTCTTAGCCAAATTACACTTGAGCAAGAAAATAGCTTATTGAAGGGAATTATAGAGAAAGGTGTTTACACGAGCCTTGCCGGAAGTAAGAAATTTGAGGAAATTATACGCAAGCAAGGAAGACACCGGAACAACCAAGGTGTTGGTTTTGAGCGAAAGTTCAATGCCACTGGAGTTAAGTGGGAAGAAGATCAATACCCCAAGACGAATCTTGTTCCTCAACAAGAGAAGTATGGCCCCACTTCTTTCAAGGGAACACAAGCTCAAGATGATCTTCCATCACAAGATCATAAGCTAAAAGGCAATGACAGGCTTCAAGAAGAGATTGACTCATTTGAAGAAGCTCCTAAGGCCATGGTCAAGTGGGTTCCCAAGACTACGTCAAGCTCTACATCATCAAGTTCAACTACAACTCCAAGGATTCCCATCAAGTTGATGTGGATCCCAAAGAAGAAGAACTAGAGCGTTCTTGAGGGTGACTCCGCCAACATATTTCAGTCATATTCATCTTGGCGAGGATTTGTGCAATCAACTTTCATATCTTGCACTAGTTCATGGAGTCACAAACCCTCTTGTTGGTAAGACAACGGACAAGGTAACCTAATGCTTTCATGGACATCATAATATGTGAAATTCACTCTATGTCTATGGATATCCTTGTATGTTCCTTGTGGGACTAACCCATGTAGGTATTGAAAGTGCAACACTCCAATGGATTGCTCCAAAAGATCTACATCAACATTGAGCACCCGCATCTTCACTATCTACATGAAGTCATCATCGGCAAAACCCAAGGTTAGTTCATCCCTCTTAGGGGGGATATCACATCTAGGGGGAGCTTTGCTCTAAAAATTGAGCTAAAGCAACTCTAATGGTGTGAACACATCAATGCTTTATCTAAAAGTGGTAACTCCACTTGTGCTTAAATGATGAGTATGACCTATGATCAAATGTTCTCATTTGACACCTCAGTCAATATACTCATATATAGATGACCTAGTCATCGCTAATTGCTTGATAGATGCTAGAATTGTTTTTGCATGCTTTGTCACATATTTCATTTGCTATCTTATTGTGTGAACATGTTGGTTGCATAATTTCTCCATTCGAGGACATTCATTTGTTGTTTTTGATTATCTTGGTTTTTATCGGCCAAATGGATGGACAAGAATGCCTAAGAACCTTCTCTAGCTATATGTGCTTTTCTCATCTCAAACTCTATTCATGCTACATCACACAAATTGAACAAGTCTTTTTTGGACCCTCCGGGTGAGGAGCACTCTGAGTCACTGATCCATCAAGGGATGCTTTTCCAAAACCTTCTTGTGTATTTCGATCATACCAACTCACTCCTATTCGGTCCCACTGAAATCACCAGACTGATCTAGGTTTTTCATCTCGGTGATACCGATTATAATGACTCGGTCCCACCGAATTGCACTAACTACACGTAGTTTTGCATCTCGGTGCCACCGAACCATTCCATTCGATGTCACCGGCAGCAACTGGGTAAATATATCCTGTGAACCTGTACGGTTGAAAATTTCTTCAAACCACTCGTGCTCGTGCCCCAGTGCTGCCGCCCCTTGGTCTCTGGATCGTCATCGTCTCCGCCGCAGGACTCCGTCACCGTGAACGGAAATCTTCACCATCGTTGTCGCCATAGCGAATCGTCACCAAGTTAGGGTACGGTTCGACCTCTTTGTGCCACTCCCCTTTCCGATTCAATGCACAAATATATTGCCTAGCTTCTTGCCATGAATGAAAACTTTCTATCCACACAAAAGCTCCATTAGAGTAGATTCGATGAAAATTTTTAGGGTTAGGTTTCCGCCGAGCTCATCTCGGACCAACCGAAATGAATCTTTCGGTCCCACCGATTGGCCCTGGCCATTGCACTAAGTACAAGTCGGTGCCACCGATGTCTACTGAACGGTGAGACTGAAAGTAAAACCTCAATGAAACCCTAGCATCTCGGAGTCACCGAACCACAACTCGGTCTGACCGATCTTGTGTGTTCAGACTCTGTTAATGCTTCGGTGTCACCGTGATTTTCATATCAGTAGCTTCGAAATGTTTTCTACAGAAAATTAAAACTAAAGTTTTGATTCAAACTTTTTGCAAAACAAGCTGCTTTTTGTGATGCTCATGCACTCTGCCCATACCTATCTATTTACAGGGTCTATCTGCAAGATGTCTGAAGCAAGTGACAGCTAGAACAAGTCACAAGAAGAGGTTAATCTTAGTGAGGGCACAAGCCCTAGTGGGAAGCTATGATGAGGACAGCAGAAGTACTCCAAGCAATCTGCCCAAAGCTGCCACAAGACAAAGAAAGAAGAGAACCTCAGACAGTGAGGATGAAGATTTTGTGGTTGAAGAAGAGGTCACTTCAACAAGGAAGAAAGTGCTAAATAAAGAGTATGGCACTGCTGCTGCTACAAAGCTAAAGAAAGAGTTCCTATGTCTAAGGCGAGAAAACCTACTCAAGAAACAATGACATTAACACTTGAACAGTCAGATGATGATGAGGTTGCTGTTTGAAAGAAGAAGAAGAGAGCTAGGAAGACCACTGCCACAGTGCTTGGCAAGCCTTCCATGAGGGAAGAGGAAGAGGAGGAAGAGGAACCAGTTGCACCCCCTGCCAAGTCTCAAAAGCTCATGGCCGATGCCATGAAGTCTGCAGTTGCACCCTCCAAGCCCAAGCCCAAAGCTCCAGCTCATGCACCTAAGGCTGCTGCTCCAAGTGATCCACAAGAAATATCGTTCCTGCTGAAAAGAACAAGGCCCCAGTGCCATAGGTTCAAGAGGATGAAGAGCCACAAGTGCTCACAAAATTGAAGCCAAAGATTTCAGATCATATGGACATCCAGTGGCTGAAAACATGAAGCTCGGGAAGGATAGTGGATTAAGAGCATGGAGAAAAATTGACCCCTATTCTACAAGGAGAAGAACATCGTGTGACTATCATTTCCATACCAGAGAAAAGCAATATTTTTATGAGACAATTCTGCTTGACAAGAAGCCCATCATAAGCAACATGAAATGGGTGGATTGGAAGTATATAGATGCCAATGAAGACTACTTCCCCATGTTCATGAGAGCTTCAGGCTGACATGTGTTGATGCTTTTGTTGGGAAAAAGCTTACCAAATGGAATGATGAGATGGTGATGCAATTTTACTCCACATCACACTTTTACCCATATGGAAGAATTGTGTGGATGACTGAGGGCACTAGATACCAGTCATCAATCTCTGAGTAGGTTGTTGTCATCAATGCCCCAGAAGAAGGAGAAAATGATATTGATGTACATGGAAAGCCCGGGATGGATCACAACACTATGGCACACATGTACAAGACCATACCTGATGAGGCTTTGGAAACTCACAAGTTTGGCTCCATTTTCTATCTGCTTGCTGGTTTCGCCACCACAAACTATATTTTGAGGCACACCTTGTTGCCCAAGTCTGGAGATGAGAGAATGATCCGTGTCACTCCATCAACCTGCTCCATTTATTTGAAAATACCACAGAAATTCAAGGTCATGAGCCTGATTGTAGAGACAATCAAAAGGACTGCTGCTGATCAGAAGAGGTCATGTGGATATGACCCACACATCCAGATGCTTATCAACTCCAAGGTTGGTATATTCACATATCTACTTGATATAGAGCACCTTCCTCTTCAGCCAGAGTTAAAGATAATGAAGTGGTGATGGATCCTTCACATCCAACTTCTACTGAGGCTCAAGAGAAGGCAGAAAAAGCAAAGGCAGACAAAGAAGCAAAATCATCTAGTGCACCCAATGCATCAATAGTGAATCTCAAGTCAAAGCAAGACCAAATGACATATCGGCTAGAAGCAACTCTGAGGATTGAGCGAAGTCTAGCCAACTTAGCCAAGAACTAGGAGAGTCTAGAGCAGATAGTTGAGGACAAAATGTATAATCTTGATGTCAAGGTCACAGAGATACAATCTATTGTAGAGAAGCTGGGAGATGATGCTGAAAGTGGAGATGACATACCAACCACTGTCAGATTCCAGATAGTGCCTAGGGCACAAAGGTCATCAGTTGTGCTAGTTGCAGACACCAAAACTACACACTCTGCAGCTGCCGCCACTGCCACAGTGCCATCACCAGTGTCAAATCCACCAGCTCAACAGACATCAGTCAAGGCATTTGCAGAAGCAATTCTCTCAACGCCATCTACGTACACAGGAGCAACAAGCCAGAAGACCCCATCAGGAGCTCCAGGAGATCGTGCCTAGAGTGTCGTACATCACTGTACGTTTTCAAACTTTTTGGAAACTTGTTGCCAAAGGGGGAGAAAATGTATAGATCATAGGCTTCGAGGGAGAGAGTGTCTTGTTCTTTTGCCAAAGGGGGAGAAAAATGTATAGATCATAGGCTTCTAGGGAGAGAGTGTCTCGTTCTCTTGCTTGTTGGTTTTATTTGCTAGTTGCTATTTCGTTCGTTTGGTTGGTGCCACTCATTGTTTTATGCTCGTGACTTTGTGTGGTTGTGTGATTGATCATACTATGCTTAATGTGTGGTCTATGTCTATATCTATGATTATTTGTGTATGATCATTCACTTATGTATTTGGTGATGCATGCATGTTATTTCACTCTTATCATTTTGTGCGCTCCACCAAGATGTATGTGACATGGAAGAGTGACCCATGATCCTAATCGATTGTGCATTTACATTCAAACGCAAATTTTAAATAATGCACAAATTTAGGGGGAGCTCTTGCTTATCACATACTTCTCAAAGCGGCGATGTATTTCATTCATTTTATCATTTGTCGAAGCATTGATCTATATGTTGTCATCAATTACCAAAAAAGGGGAGATTGAAAGTGCAACTAATCCCCTGGTGGTTTTGGTAATTCATAACAACATATAGCTCATTGAACTAATATCCATTCAAGATAAATATTTGTGAAGTTCAATGAATGGCATGGCATGGACTAGAGATGTGGACCCCTCAAAATGCTAAGGACATATATTGGTAAAAGCTCAAGACTCTTCATCTTTATTTTAGTGATCCAAGATCACAATGAGTCCATAGGAAAGCCAATACTATTAAAAGGGAATGAGGTGTTGCTAAACGGCTTGCTTGCTCAAATGTTTAGTGATATTGCTCCAAAACCCTCAGCCACTTTCTCCATCCAACTATGTTAAAATCCTAAACTCCAACTCGGCCCCACCGATTCTTTCTATCCGGCGTCACCGACTTCATATGACATAGCCACTGCCAGAAACCCTAACAGTTTGCTCTCACCGATACGGGTCTCGATCTCACCGAGATGGCCCTGCCAACACTCTGTGACTTGTTGCATTTACTTCGGTCTCACCGAGTTGGCTTGGCAGATTCTCTGTTGCCTTATTGCTTCACTTCGGTCTCACCGAGTTAATGCAATCGGTGCCACCAAGATGATGTTTGCCCTAAGCCCTAGCACATCGGTCTCACCGAGTTGTTCCAGTCGTTCCCACCGAGATTCCTAACATTAGCATTTTTGAACATATCGGTCTCACCGAGTTTAACTATTCGGTCCCACTGAGATGAGTCAAATGTGTGTAACATTTGGATTTTGTGTGGAGGCTATGTATACCCCTCCCCCTTCTCCATTTGAGAGAAAGCCATCAGAACATGCCTACACTTCCAGCATACATTTTCTGAGAGAGAACCACCTACTCATGTATTGAGATCAAGATATTCCAATCCTACCACAAGAATCTTGATTTCTAGACTTCCCCAAGTTGCTTTCCACTCAAATTATCTTTCCACCATAGCCAAATCTGAGAGAGAGAGAGAGAGAGAGAGAGAGAGTTGGGTGTTGGGGAGACTATCATTTGAAGCACAAGAGCAAGGAGTTCATCATCAACACACCATCTATTATTTTTTGGAGAGTGGTGTCTCCTAGATTAGTTAGGTGTCATTTGGGAGCCTCCGTCAAGATGTGGAGTTGAACCAAGAAGTTTGTAAGGGAAAGGAGATCGCCTACTTCGTGAAGATCTACCCGAGTGAGGCAAGTACTTCGTGGGCGATGATCATGGTAGGATAGACAAGGTTGCTTCTTCGTGGACCCTTCGTGGATGGATTCCTCCGTGGACTCGCTCAGCCGTTACCCTTCGTGGGTTGAAGTCTCCATCAACGTGGATGTACGATATCACCACCTATCGGAACCACGCCAAAAATGTTCGTGTTTCCATTGCGTTTGCCTTCTCCAAACCTTTCCCTTTACCTTCATATGCAATGTTTTACTTTTCGCTGCTACACTCTTAGAATTGCATGTGTAGGTTGATTGCTTGACTTGTGCTATTTGCTAAAATCTACCCACAACTAAAATTGGGAAAATGTTAGATTTTTTATTTGGTCAAGTAGTCTAATCACCCCCCCCCCTTAGACATACTTTCAATCCTACACCTCCTCGTCGACGGTTTTGCCGACCACCGCCTCGTCCGCCTCGTTATCACACTCCTTGCCGGCGGCTGCCACCTCCGCCACCCGCTAGCGGTACCGCCAGCAGGCAAGACGGATGTTGCAGGCGGTGCGGTACGACTTGAGCAATGCCTCCTGCTCCACCATGTTTGTGTTCGGTGCGACCGGTCTGCTGAAGAGCCGCTCCTCCGCCTGCAGATGCTCCTAGAGGAGATGGTGGTTGTAGGCGGCATCGGCCCGCGCCTCCCAAAACTGCTCCTCCCGCTCCTCCCATAGCATGTCCACATAATGGGCACTGGTCTCGTCAATGGTCAAGGTGCAGTGCTCCAGCTGCCAGCCGGCCAGCTAGCCCAGCAATGGTGGCCATCTCCTTCTTCTAGTCCGACGTCAGCCCGTCCCAGAGCAGTAGCGCGGGTTAAAGGCCTCACCAACGAGGACGAGGACGACTAAGCCTAGATATGCCCTAGACCGCCGGCTGCCGCAGTTTCAATCTTTTCATGTTTTTATTTGAAGTTATTATTAATGTAAGCGGACTCCGGCCGAGTGCAGCTATTCGGTGCCCAGGCTCATCTGTACCCGTTCTGAAAAAAATTCAAAACAAACACTAGAAATTTTTTAAAAATTCCAAATTTTTTTCCCATTGTAGACAATTTATTGCGTGAGGTTCGCTCCAAATTTTAGCTCATTTGGACATCTAAGCAGCTCTCAGCAAAAAAGATAAATTGGGTCAAAACAGTAAACTATTTTACAGACCCTAAATTTGTCTTTTTTGCCGAGAGTTGCTCAGTTGTTCAAATGACTTGAAAATTAGGGCGGACCTCACGCATCAAATTGTCTGCCATGGGAAAAAATTGGATTTTTTTGAATTTTTCTAGTATTTGTTTTGATTTTTTATTTAACATCAGTGCAGATGAGCCTGGCTCAAAAAAGGATTTCTCGACTCTGGCCTACGTCTGAACTACCAAGTTTATTTATTTTAGGTGTTTATTTGGATTTAGTTTCCTTTCATCTATAATTTGAGATGCTCGGCCGCGTTGGACGCACCTACGGTCACCCCGGCCAGAACAGAACACACTCTTCGCTCGGCCGACCTAAACAAATAAATAACGCATAAAAACCGTGTATGTTTGAGCTAACGCGTTGGAGTTGGTCTAATGCCTTGTACAATGCTAGATACTTAGAAAGGTACTTAGAAAAATAAATCAGTTTTTTTTCAAAACACTAGTGCCTATTTCTACAAGAGAGACACCTAATTAAGCGTCTATCCTATACAAATAAACACCGATGCTTAAGAAAAATCTGGTTTATTTCTCTAAGCACCTCCCCTAGGCAGCTTACATTGCACAAGGCCTAAAAGGGATAACGACAACACCTGCTAGAGTTGCTCTTATTAAGTTCATAAAAATCTTCTTTCATAACAAAATAAATAAGAACTGAACTTGAGACAACAAGACCAACGCTCAATAACAGACCACGGATCAGTTTAAAAAAAAAAACAGAGCGCAGATCGAAAACCAAAACAAATCATTCGTCCTCTTCCTCCTAACCGTACTATTCTACTACTACTGATGCTCAGCCTCAGGAGCGGCATGACGAAGGATCACATGCATGTCCGGCCGGACTTACTTTTCGTGTGTGAATCGTTCAAATTTTTGTCGTGCGCATGGCACGACTCTGTCATTTGAGAGAGGCGAGGCGGCTGATGAAGATGTCGTATGCGTCGTCCCTGTCGAGCATGCTGACCCGGACGTACCTGGGGTCCGCCCCGAACTGGTTCCCGCTCCTCGTCAGGATCTTGTGCCCGCGGAGGAACCCCGCGCAGTCCTCCACGTCCTCCCTGTCGCACCGCAGCCACGCGAACGCTGCAACAGAGAGCAAACAATGGCGCGAGGCGAGTGAGAGCCGAGACCACGCGAGACATCAGGCCATGGTGTGACCGTGAGCGTACGACGTACCAGGGTTATTGGCGGCCGTCTCGTTGGCGAAGTTGCAGCGGCCGGAGGTCTCCGCGGGCAGGCTGAAGGCGCCGGACGCGGTGGCGGCCTCGCGCAGCATCCTCCAGCGCTCCACCATCTTGCGCCTCCCGAAGTCGAACAGCCGGTGACGCGAGGCGCCGCCGATGTCGTAGTTGCCGGAGATCGCGCCGAGCACCTTGGCGGCGCTGCAGCGCGAAGTCTTTCGACACGCCGATGGTGTTGAGCTCCACGAACTTGGTCATCCTCCGCGCCACCTCCCGGTCCTTCACCAGCGCCCACTTGCATGCAGAACCATCGCATTTCGGTTCAGGTTCGGCAATTCAGACTTCAGAGTGACATTCTTGTCTGAGGTGAAGTTGCAACGAGCGACGCTTACCCGATCCTCGTGCCGGCGTGGCCGGTGCTCTTGGACACGGTGAAGAGCATGATGTCGTGGTCGGCCCGTCGGGTGATGGGCGTGTATTGCGGCCAGTAGTAGGCGAGGTCATGGACGGCCTTCCCGGCGCCGGAGCTCAGCACGGCGTCGCGGATGGCGCCGTCGGGGTTGTTCGGGGAGCACACCAGCTCGATGTAGGAGTCACCGACGAAAGAGTTGGCGTCGCCGGCCCACCGGAAGAGCCCGGACCGGAGGAAGTCCGTCACGGCAGGGTACGACTGCATCCATGATCCATGATCAGATTCTTTCAGTGATTTTTATGTGAGCTTATCCGCTGAAGCAGATCGAGCCAGTGAACTGATGGCTCGCTCACATTATCGTAGTTCAGATTCAGATTAAGAAAATAAAACTATGTTTGAGAACCGGTCCTGCTTAAACACAAAAGCTGTATAAGAATCTAAAAACTTGTTTGGGTTATCCAATTAAGTTTGGCAGCACGGTTTTTAAAAAACCTCAAAAACCACAAATGTGGGCAACAAATACTCTGGTTTTTAAAAATCGTAGTTTTTCTCAGTCTTGTCAAGTCCACCGAAGCGTTTGGCTGGTGTTGTTTTGCTGCAGTCTCTGAGTATTCAGCGGCGTGGTATTGATCTGGACACTCTCTACTCGGTATGCAGGCGATTGAGTGAAGGTGGAGCCCATACCTTTCTTCACTGCAAAACTGTTAGAGCTGTGCGGAGAATAATGGGTCTGCAAGAAAAAAGAATTTAAAAAAATCCCCGTGGGTAAAGCCCCGCGTAACCCTCTCCCCTAATCACTCGCGTCGCCAGATCCACTCCTCCGCCGTTCTCTCATCGCGACTCCACCGGCCAACTCCGACCACCTCGCAGGCGATCTCACCGGCCAGCTCGATCCGCCTCTCACCTTCACCTCACCAGCCGCTTCCGCCCCCCCCCCCCCCAGTTCCTCCTTCAATCCTCGCCGCCGAGCGGCACGGCTGCCCCCTAGTCCTCTCTACCGATGCCAACCCCGGGCGGCGCTGCGCCATCGTGGCATCAGCAGGTCGAGCGCCCTAACCCCAATGGCGTTTTGTCCTTCGCTGGGCTCCCCCATCAATTGAATCAGCTGCATTCGGGGTTACATCGGCCGTCCGGAGAATAGGTACTATTTTGATTGCAAAATCCCGCCCTATTTGAAGCGCCCCATCTCCAAATTGAAGGTTTGTGCACTTCATCCGTCGCCCCAGATTTGGGCGTTTGTAATTTTTGCAACGGAATGTTCTGTGTAATTCATCCGGCTGCCGGATTATAATTGTTAGTATTTATGTTCATTGTCTGCCTAGTGTTTGTTTTGAATATTCATTTGTTTCACAATTTCCCAATCCTCGGGACCAATTTGACAAATGGCATGAAATTTTTATTTCAATGCTTCCTGCAATGCATCCTGTATACAGAGCTTCCAAGTATATGCACCCATAGTTTGGCACTAAGTTTGTTATGTTTTCATTTTTCAAAATCCCATGCTTCCACCTAAGACTAAAATTGCACCCTTCACATTTTTTACAGCTTCATACACGAATGCTTCTAAATTGTCTCCTTTTTGATACGGTCATCTAGAAAAATGCTTCCATGCCAAAGTCACCAACAGATGCATCCTCATGACGGCATCAAACTTACTAATGCCAATGTCATGTGCATCAAACTTACTAATGCCAATGTCATGTGCCGTATTATTGAGTGTCCATATTTTGTGCTTCCTACATTCATGTTGTCATCAGTCAGAAAATATATACTTTTAGTTCTAATATATTGCTTCCATAAAACTAATTCCACCACACAGCGAATCTATCACTTCATTCCTTATAAAACTTTTTTCCAGAAATGCTAACACATTGCATTGCCTCAGAACATTCGTGCTTCCAATTCACCTATAAAGTTCATTGCTTAGAAATTCATGCTACCTATGTGCTAACATACAAAATTATAGTCGTGTGTCATGATTTTACTATATTTCTTTCTAGTGTGTGTGGAGATTTATATATAATTTTAAACAAACACACTTCCTTATAATTCATCACATGTGTGATTTCTCTTGCTTTCAATGCCTCCTTCAATTCGTGTAATTAGCCTTTTCTAATATAATAGTAATGCATATATATTCAACTGTCGATGCCTGCTTGCATATTTATTTTTCGTTCTCTATCTCTCCTCGAGTGCTATCTTTGTCGTCGTTTGCAACACTATGCGTCCATGCTTAACAACATTAAGATGAGATGATTACGAAGCAATTTGCTAGTATATGTAATTTTTTGCTTCCATCCTACTTTACTATTGCTTCAAAATGGCAAGTTATATGCTTCGGACATATCTTTGTTCTTCCACACTGGTTCACCAAACATACCTTGGATCAAACCTTTTATTTCTTCGGTTGGATGATAATTTGCTTCAAAATGGCAAGTTATATGTTTTGGACATATTGTTGTTCTTCCACACTAGTTTACCAAACATACCTTGGATCAAACCTTTTATTTCTTCGGTTGGAATGATGATTTGCTTCAAAATGGCAAGTTATATGTTATGGACATATTGTTGTTCTTCCACACTAGTTTACCAAACATACCTTGGATCAATCCTTTTATTTCTTCAGTTGAAATGATGATTTGCTTCAAAATGGCAAGTTATATGCTTCGGACATATTGTTGTTCTTCCACATTGGTTTACCAAACATACCTTGGATCAAACCTTTTATTTCTTCGGTTGGATGATGGGTTGCTTCAAAATGGCAAGTTATATGCTTTGGATATATTGTTGTTCTTCCACACTGGTTTACCAAAACATACCTTGGATCAAACCTTTTATTTCTTCGGTTGGAATGATGATTTGCTTCAAAATGGCAAGTTATATGCTTCGGACATATTGTTGTTCTTCCACACTGGTTTACCAAACATACCTTGGATCAAACCTTTTATTTCTTCGGTTGGAATGATGATTTGCTTCAAAATGGCAAGTTATATGCTTCGGACATATTGTTGTTCTTCCACACTGGTTTACCAAACATACCTGGGATAAAACCTTTTACTTCTTCTGTTGGAATGATGATTTGCTTCAAGCAATTCAGGTGTTATTTGGCAACTTTCGAAGCACCACCTCATTGGAAGGAAAATTTACTTATGTTTGAAGCACCATCTCATGGACGAGTGGCTTCTTCAAGTGGATGGAAGCAAATCGGTGTGTTGCTCGTGCACTAGAATAATGTGCGCCTTGTGGTGTTACACTAAAAATGCAGCGACTTGCCGGCCGCATTGTCACATCTTGTATAGCAGCAAGTAGGAAGCTAGTAGGAGCAATGACCAGTTTATTTGAGCATGTATTCAACGTAGATTTTATGTCCATGGAACTATGGAAGCATAAGTTTTTGTCCATGTAAAGCAAAGTGAGCACATCTGTACAATTGTGTTCCCAGGAAACATGTCCCTGTTGTGTTTGAAGCATGTATGCTCATGATGATGGTTCTCTTTTACGGAAACATCTTATCGGTTAGAAAAAGTTAGCTAGTTGACGGAAGCAATATTTTAATTTTTCTGAAGTAAAAAACCATCACAAAATTACAAATTTCTATCAAATCATAGCAACTTTGATTCTCCATGGAAGCCAATTCACTGGTTGATGGAAGCAATTTTCACCATGGAAGCATAATATTTAAGCGATAATGCTCTATCTACGAAAAGTTCTATGTAAGGTAACATAACCTTCCTAACAATAATTCTCTTCCCCCCTGATTTTCAGTGAGGGTGGGCCCCCAATCCCCTCTAATCCAATCCTGATTGTCCACGTTGCATATTACGTAAAACACGGACATTAGTGTACGTAGGTGTAGCATTGCCGATATTTAAGTACCACGTTGAAAACCAGAAGCAAGTTTGAATAATAATGGAAACAATATTTGCTTCCAAAGCAAATCTGTATGGAGGTTCTTGGGGGTTAATTCCATGTATGTCCGGTTAAAAATGGATAGACGTGATTTATGGAAGTATTAAGGAAACAAATCACAATTAATGCATGTCCAAACTAATGCGTGCTCCTCTACGCGTGGGTCTAATTGGCATATCCGACGCTTATCTTGCTTCTAATCTGACAGCCTACAACTAGTCTAATGGATGCATTCCATCCGTAGTCTGATGTGGTTACGGATTCGTCATTCAGGATTCACGAGGTCAAGCGATTGCTGCTGGATCAGGTAATATACCTTATACTGTATTATCAGCCCAGCGCACACTGAAACGATTGCCTCTTTAATGGGCCTACAAGCCGCTCAACAGCTGGGTATGACTTTTGTGATTGCGGAGACGGACTCCACCACTCTCATGCATGCAATAAAAGGAAGGGCAACTCACAAAAACACAAGGAAGGGACCAAGACCTATCTGTAATTAGTGTCATCTTGAGGGAGATTAAAATCTTTGCCAGGTTAATTTTTTGTCATTTTAAGATTGTTTTTGCCCAAAGTGTTGTAATAAAGTTGCTCATCGTGTGCGTATGGCCCATGCATCCTCAGCCTTGTGGCCCGATGGGGCGTCAGACTTTGTTCATGCGATGATTGCCGATGATTTGACTGGTTCTTCTGGTTAATGGAATAAAGAGTATTCCGGCTAAAAAACTACATGGCGGATGCTATGTGTTCGGGGCATTTTTAACGCGGACCCTTAAAGCAACTCTAATGGGGTGACCCATTTTGTCTGTTTGAATCTTCCGCACACAAAAGCTGGCCTAATGAGGCGACCCAAACAGACACAGCGTCCGTCCGCTGTCCGTTTTGTGTCTGTTCAGACTCATTTCCATCTTAAATTTAGGACACATTTGGGTCGGAGGCGGACACAAACCGAGCGTTTTCCGTGGCCTCCTCGTCCGCCTCCGTCCGCTGCATGCGAGCACTGGCCCATCTGTCATTAAGGGCCACCCACCCATCCCAGCCCCGTCTCTCTCCTCCTTTTCCCTGCAGATGCGGGCATGGCGTCGGCTGCTTCGGCGTCCGTCGCGAGCGAGGCGTCGCTTCCTCCTCCCGTTGCCAAGCACAAGCAGCCGCCGCCTCCTCCCGCTGCCAGCGCAGCGCGGCCAAGCGCTCGTCGTCGCTGTCCTACAACCACGCGCACCACCGGCGGATGGCCGCGCGCGTACGCCGTTGGTCAATACTGCATGCTGGTGCTGCTGCCCGCCGCGCGCGTGCTAGCTAGCTAGCCGCCGCTGCCCAGCGTGCGTGCTAGCTAGCCAGCCGCCGCTGGTCGCGCCTCGCTGCGGCTTCGTTCCGCCCCGCCCATCGTCAACGCGACGCGGCGTCGCCTCGCCCCGACCTCGCCCTGCCCGTCGTCGACTCGCCGCGGTGTCGCCTCGCCCCGGCCTCGTCTCGCCGCGCCCGGCCGTGCCCGTCCTCGCCTCGCCGCACCTGGCAGTGCCCGTTCTTGACTCCCGCGGCCTTGCCTCGCCGCGCCCGGCCGCCCGGGAAGTAGCAGCAGGGGCGAGAGCTGCGGGGCGGTAGCAGCAGGGTCGGGCGAGCTGCAGCGACGGCGGTAAGCTGGCGCGGCGGGCGCGGCGAGCTACGGCGGGCGAGGTTGCGGGAGCTCGCCCTTCAAGTGTTCGACGAAATGACGACGTGGACATGTCTAAAATGCATCCGGCATCCGTTGGGCACACCGGCCGACCCAAATAAAAAGGCGGACGCGGACACGCGGACGGGCGACCCAAACGGACAAAATCCGTGTCCGTTTGGGTCGCCCCATTGAAGTTGCTCTTAAATCACTCGCAACCTTCTAGATCGTACGATTCAGACGTATTGTGTGCCATCTTGCATGGGCATGTATCGGTCCGCTTGGCCCGGACGCATATTTTCCAACAAACCAGAGGAAAACTAAGGGGGCATTGTGAGCGTTCGGATCGCTGTCATACCCGCGTCTGACTGCTCTGACCTACCAATAAAAACCACCCTCGCCCGTGCACAGTTCCCGTCCGGCGCTAGCTGCCCGCTTTCATGCCGCTTGAGAGCGGCCGCTCCGTGTTGACGCTGTTGCAGAACAGACGCGACCTGCCACTGCCGGCATTGAAGCGGCGCGCCAGCTGAGAGAGCGCTGCCCGCTGCACGCTCGGCTGAACACGCCTCCTCGCCATATTCAAACGGCCACATACTGCCCGTCTTCCTCCATTAAACCCGCGCGTGTGTCGAGAAACCTATTCCGGCCACACGTCCATTCGCGAGCCACCTGTCATTAAACACAACGTCGGTTAGATTCGGACATCTGCTCGCTATTTAAACGATGCCAGACGCCGGGCAAAAACCGCACCACACTCCGCTCCCATCTCCTCCTTAAGCCATTTTCTTCACAATCTCCAATGCATCCGATGAGCATGAAGAGGAGTTATCCGGCATAAAAAGCCAGCTGGGTGGCCCGTTGAGCTTGCCGGATACGAGCCAGGCAACTCTCTGTTCCACCTACCTCGATGCTACAGGCATTGCCGGGCCATTCATGCGGGCGAAGCTCCATGCGGTGCCGTTCGTAACTCGCCGCTCCAAGCCATTTCGCCGAGGAGAGGCGAGTTGCTCCAGACCGCACGCAGGGAATCACGCGCAAGACGGGATTGTGGTTGCCGTGGACGACGTCGTGTCGTACCGCTCCTCCGTGTCAGCGACCATGCCATCGCCGTCAACGTCTACGTAACCACGCCCTACACCCTTCGTTCCATAATATCGTTCCATAATATAAGAGCATTTTGACACTAGTGGGATGTAGGAAATACCTACATTGTCACATTTTAATTTTTGTCGATGCATTCCAAGCAAGAATTTACATATACTTAACAGGAAAACTAACTAAAACAGAGTTTCCAAAAATCCTCCCAAAACTGGTTTTCCACAATCTAACTAACTAACTCTAGGAGCATGTTCGGATCTCCTCCACTCCTTCAAATCATTGACGCCGGGCAAAAACCGCACCACACCCCGCTCCCATCTCCTCCTTGAGCCATTTTCTTCACAATCTTCATGGCATCCGATGAGCATGAAGAGGAGTTATCCGGCATAAAAGCCAGCTGGGTGGCCCGTGTAGCTTGCCGGATACGAGCCAGGCAACTCTCTGTTCCACCTACCTCGACGCTACAGGCAGCTGCAGGCCAGCTCGCGGAGGCAGAAGCTCCATGCCGGTGCTTCGTTCAGCAACTCGTCGCTCCAAGCCAGCTCGCCGAGGAGAGGCGAGTTGCTCCAGACCGGCACGCAGGGAATCACGGCGGCACGGGGATTGTGGTTGCCGTGGACAACGTCGTGTCGTACCGCTCCTCCGTGTCAGCGACCATGCCATCACCGTCAACGTCCACGTAACCACGCCGTACACCCTTCGTCCCATAATATAAAAGCATTTTGACACTAGTGGGATGTAGGGAGTACCTACATTGTCACATTTTAATTTTTTTCGATGCATTCCAAGCAAGAATTTACATATACTTAACAGGAAACTAACTAAAATAGAGTTTCCAAAAATCCTCCCAAAACTGGTTCTCCACAATCTAACTAACTAACTCTAGGAGCATGTTCGGATCTCCTCCACTCCTTCAAATCATTGACTCCGCTCCCTGCTCCTGGATTCAAATCAGGAGTAGATATCATGTCCGGCAACTAACTCCACTCCCTACACAGTCAGCTTGGTGTGGTTCAGGAGCTCTGTTTCAGCGACTCTGCTGGATTGAACTACAGCAAAATGGTTTTTGCCCTGTAGAGTCCCCCTTTTGGTACAACCCCTACTAAATGTATAAAGGGCAGTATGAACTCTGCGCAAATTGTATCTATTTTCATAGGCATGGTGCCCCTCTCCCTTCCCCTGCTTACATGTAAAGGGCAATATGGACTCAAATTATACCTATATTCATAGGGGTATGGTTGGTACATATACGCCAATTCCTAACTGCTATTGCAGCCCATTTGCATTTTCTTTAACCTAGAAAACAGTGCCAAAATTAAGATTCGAACTCAATACCTCATACTTTTGTTCTAGACACACTAACCATCTCAGACCGCTTGCTTCATGCGCCAAATGCAACCACTTTTGTTTCTTATTGTGTGTCATATGTGAGGCTAAAAAAAGGCAGTGCCTTGTATTTTTTCCCAGGTTTTGTTCGGCCAGGTTTGTACTGTTTATTTTTCCTTTCTCTTTCTTTTCCTGTTTTTAAATTCCTGAACTTTTGTTAATTCGCAAAAATATTCAAATTCGTGAACATTTTTTTAAGTTCACAAAAAAAATCAAATTCGTGAACATTTTTTAAGAATCAGTGAACTTTTCAAAATTTCAAAATTGTGCGCCTTTCCAATTTTGTTCAAAAAATGCAAATATTCACATTTTACAAAAAATACAGATATTTTGAAAAATATATTTCGTGTCTATCAAAATTACTCAGATGTCAAAACACGACCATTTTTAAAAAGAGCAAACAAAACTTTGGACATGAACATTTTTTTGATTTTTTTCAAATATATTTTGGAAAACACTAAAAATTTTGGAATTTTGAAAAAAGTTAAATATTGAGAAAGTTTACAAATTTGATTTTTTATTTAAAAAAGTTCACGTGTTTGAAAAAAGGTAAAGGAAAAAGAAGAAAAAAAAAAAATCAAGAATAAAACAAAACAAAACCTGGTCTAGAAAAACTCGGCAAATATTGGCCTGGCACATGAAGTTACATTTGCCGCATAAGAAGCGAAAAAGAAAACAAGTGGGCACAACAAGTAGGCTGTCTCGATTGGTTAAGAACTTGAAGTAAACCATGAGGGTTTGAGTTTGAATCTCCTTCGGCGCATATCTTTTAAAGATTAGAAATAAAGAGAAAAGGCTTTGGACCTGCCGCCGCCCCCCAAGAACCCTAGCTTTCTGCCTCCCACCGGTGCCGGCGCCGGTCCATCCCGTCTCCGGTGGCCCTATGGCCATGCAGGCGGAGTGGATCTCGGCCCTTGCCGGTGGGAGGGCTCCGTTTTTAGATCTTTTTTCAAGCTTTGTTAGGGTTTGTGTCCTACTCAGGAAGGCGAGACGGTGGCGGCTCCCTGAAGATGGAATAAAGGTCTCCCCGTCCAGCCCCCGTTTCGGTGATGCATCTTGTATCATCGGTGGGCGTGTGGAGTTGTGTCTCCGGCAGATCTGTCTTTGGTGAATTTGCTCGGATATGTTCGTCGTTCGTCTTCGTTTGTGTGTTTTCAGGTTGGATTCTTTTGATCTACACTCTTCATCTGCGGCGGTTGCTGTTCTGGTGCGTTGGTTCTACGGGGCCTTAGCACGACGACTTTCCGACTGTCTACTACAACAAGGCTCGCTTCAGTGCTTGTAGTCGTCGCTAGGTGGTCTACGGATCTAGATGTAATTTTTATTATTTCTAGTGGTTGTACTACCATGATTGAAGATGAATAGATTGGAAGTTTTTCCAAAAAAAAGAAATAAAGAGAAAAAAAGTTGAGTGCGACAAATACGGCTGGCGTGCGCGACGTATTTTTTAAAAAGACAATCCTACACTTTATTATGAAGATGTATGTAGAGATCTCCTTTGCTGATGTGTTTAGGGGTTGTACCGAAGGGGGAAACAGTTGTATTTACATTAAGCGATTATTAATGGAAAGGGGTAAAGCTTGGTTGGAAAAAAAGAAAATAAACTACGGGCTGGACACTGGCACCCCATGACTGAGCTGAGCTGAGCACATGATCAATCACCAGATGTGGAACACACACATGACAATGGAATCTTAACAACAGAGCGCCCTGCACTTTCCTGTTTTCCCAGGTTAAGTACACAGATCAATCATGCCACATGAGGTTAAGCAGAAGCCGCAGACGGCGGCGCCGCCACGCCATGTGTTAGCCATACTCTCATCATCAGCACATGCCGACGGGATTCCGCGGGGACAAGGAGTTCGGAGTTCCATCTCTGCTCTGCTGCCCTAATAACATGCTAAAACTCCCCGGAACTGAGATTCAGATCTGGTTCTAGAAGCCCATGCTCATGATTGCTTATAGGGACACTCGTCGGTCGGCTCACCGGCAAATCGCCGTGATGCCTTGCCGGCCCTACGAGAAGTCTCATCACGCCATATGGTTAACCACCATGTGGGCGCGGTGGTTCTGGGACAAGAAAATGGGGACAGAGAGAAATCGGTGGCACCATCGGGTGTCCCCCGCTGTCCTAATCTCTCTGCCCCATCTCCTCATCATTTTTAGTGGGGAATGATACGATATTGACAGGCCTTGCCGTCCTTGTCGCACAACATTTCATCGCCCCGATGGACTTTGCCATTGGTTTATGCCGCCCAAGATCCGTTGTGTCTTTGTGTTGTTAAATCTGAACTTCAGAGGAATTTTTTTTGGTGGTGGTATCGCACTTACCGAGTAGTAGGGCGCCGTGGAGACGACGCTGGTGGGCTCGGCGGCGTCGGCAGGCGACAGGGCGTAGAGCGCCGCCATGAAGAGCTGCGTGGAGCCGGTGCCGACGAGGACGTGGTAGCCGTCTACGGCGGCGTTGCCGACGGTGCGGTGGAGCCGGCGCACCTGCTGGTCGAACAGAGGCTCCATGAACCAGCATACGTTGCCCACGTCGGAGAAGTAGCTCATGGTTTGCCACCCCGGGATGACCAGCTCCGCCGCGTCGCCGGTCTCCCGCCAGAAGGCCTCAAACATGGTCGGGTCCCCGCTGCAGCCGACAGAACGAATGTCAAACGCGTTTGTAAACTGAGATGAGATGTGAATAGATTCGAAAGTTTTTTTTTAAAGAAAGAGTCGAGAATAGATTCGGGCGCGGGCGGCCCTCAACCATGATTCGGGCTCATGTGGAGCTGCATCGATGGCGGGAATAGACTAGTTGCGAAAACGAGAGCAAAATCATGGCGACAGATACATGCACCGCGGATGAATCTGGCATCGATTGGCCCTAGATCGGCGTTCATTCCTCCTTGACATTGACACTGAACAGGAACATGCTCCGCCGGGAAGAACACTCATTGCCGGCTCTTCACTTTGCAGATATTTTAATGCAAAAATTTACCACAGAAAAAATTATGAGGAACAGGGACTTACTGGTCTAGATTAATAACAGAATCGGAGGTTACTGAAGGCTTCCCGGTCGACGGCGCCCTCGCCGCCGCGCCGCTTGTGCCCGGCTGCGGGGCGCAGGCGTGGCGCTGCTGATCAGGAGAGACGACACCGGGATGGTGCGGCTGGTTGACGATGTACTGGTGGAGTAGGAGCGCTAGTGTGGCGACATTCAATGCGACCAAGGCATAGACGCCGAGTCGCCACAGTGGCATGCGCCCCGCCGGCCGCCTCCTGCCGGTGACCTTGGTGGCGGAGCATACGCTGCTGCCGCCGCTTTGCTTCGCTCCCCGGTGCGGCGGGCCGCCGCCGTTTGTGGTCACCGGGTGGTCCTCCCGGCTGGGCGCACCACCGCCGCCGCCGCCGTGGGAAGAAGGGATCACGTGCGCCGACGGCGGCATTAGGCCGCCGTTCACTTGGAGCTCCGCCGACGTGCGCCGTCGGGGCGCCGCCATGACGCCCGGAGGAATCGAGGCTTTTCTGGTGTGAACCAGCAGCCCAGCAAAAATATAGAAAATAAAAACAACAACAAGAACTGTATTTTGGCGACAAAGGGCTCTTCGACCGGCTGGAAGCAGCCGGGTCTTGGGTGAGAAAGATTCAGCGGGAGGAAACGAAACCGACGGCTTCAGCTCGGACCTGGGACCTCGGAGCTGCTTTACTTTGAGCAAGTAATGAACCGCTCTCCCACCAGTTTCTCTCTCTCTCCAGCGCTGAGGCTGACTTCGCTGACGCACAAGCCACTCTCTCCTGTTGGCCTGTGACTTTGAGCAGCTGAGGCACTGGAGCAGTGATGAGGACGACAGAGGAGGTGGGGCGAGGAGAGAGAGAGAGAGAAGAAACGTCTGTGCGATGGGAGCGGTCGACGGAGACCCAGAGCGTGCAGCCGGCTGTTCTGGCTTCTGGGTGGCGCAGAGGTAGGGGGAGGAATGGCAGTCGACTGCACGGCTTTATTTATATTCCTTCTGTTTACAGGTCCACTGATGTCAACTCCACCGCACGACCCCAAACGGACGTCCGGATTAGCTGGATTTTGTCCCTTTGGGGTGTGGATGGGTTCGTCCGTGTCCGGCTGTGTCCGGTGGGTCGTGCATGCGCCCATCGTGCGGCCGCACCCCAAATCACGTCCGTGTCAGGAAAGCAATAAAAAAAGAAGAAAACATACAAAATGTGACTAAAAAAGTAAATAAACGTAGTTTAATAAAGATAAAACTTAGTTAGGGGGTTCCATGGCCACAAAACGGCCCAGTTTCATCACATTAATAATTAAACATAAAAAAGTAAAAAAAAAACGGTCGCCACCGGCGCGCTCCTGCCCATGCCCGTCGTTGCCGTCGCCGTTGCCCTCTTCAGTGGCCGGCGGTGTCGTCGTCGTCGCTGACGAGGTCGACGTAGTCCGGCGGCATCCACAGGTGGGGCGGCGGTGCGTGGTAGACGAGGCGGGCTGGACGGCGGGAGGTGCCTGCACCACCTCCTCCCGTGGCGACGCCTCCCGCCCGTGATCGCGAGTGGCGCGCGCCACGCCACGCCAGCGGCCATCTCCGGAGCAGTGTAGGACCAGGCCCACCCCGATCCCAGCAGTTGCTGGAAGGCGGCCGACTGCTCCTCTTCCATGGCGTCCTCCCTCCTCTCCTCCCTGAAGGCCGCCATCTGCAGCTCCGGGAAGGCCACATCGCCGGCGGCAGACAGTGCCATGGCCTCCTCCAAGCCGTCCCATTGCCGCTCGTCGTGCGTGTTCATGGAGTCCTCCATGACACGCTGCACGAGACGGGCCTCCTCCTCCGCCGTCATGCGAGGAGGTGGTGGTGGCAATGGAAATGGCGACGGCGACGGCGTGGGCGTGAGGCCGCGCACCAGCCTACGCCCGCGCTCCTGGGGAGCAGCCACTCGGCGCTCTGGGCGTGGCCGCCGTGGCCCCGTCGACGTGCCGGCGAAGTAGGACGCTCTCCACGTGTCGTGCTCATCGCGGAACCAGGTGTCCCACAATGGCGAGTCGGGGCGTACACAGGGTCGTAGTAGAGGTCGTCCGAGGAGACGGCGGCGGCGCTTCGATCTCTGGCGGCGCGCGCGGCGGTCAGGACCGGCGGGATCGGCCTGTGATCGGCCGACAGTGCGATTGTTGGGGAGGTGGGCGTCGCTCGAGGATCGGCGTCCTCGTCTCCAATAACGGCGGCACCGACGCGCGGATGTAGTGCCGGTCGCGCTCGCCGGCGGACGCGGGGGCGATGGAGAACGCGGGCGGCGAGGGGGCCCGCCGTGGTGGCGATGGCGAGGCCGGCTCCTCCTTCTTCACGGAGCCACGTCGACGCCCGACGAAACCGACCTCGCGGTCGTGCTTGCCTTTGCGGCCGTAGTTCCGAGCCCCATGGCTGGCGGCCGGCCGACGAAGTTCTTGGCTAGGGTTTGGGGCACAGGGCTGTCACGGTTTTGAGGAGGCCGCGGGGTGGCGTGGGGCAGTGTGGACGACGACCGGTCCACGGTTTCCACTTAAAGAAGGACGGCGACCCTTCGATGTGCGGATGACAGGTGGGGCCGCCCGCCCGTGCGCATTGATGTGGGCGGGTGGGAGGTAGGTGGCCGCCTGCCACGCGGCCCCGACGCGGACGAGGCGCGCGTCCGTTTGGTGTCCGCCGCGACCCAAAACCGGCGCAAGTTTGCGCTCGAAATGGGTCGGCCCGGACACAAAACGGACAAGATGGGTCTGGGCCGTCGCGCGCTGGGCCGTCTCATTTGTCCCTTTTACCCCAAACGGACGGGGCGGACAGGATAGGGTCGCGCGGTGGAGTTGGCCTGAGCAGGGCTATGGATATGCACAATACACTGCCCATAGCTCCTCGCATCTCCAACGGCAACCGCAAATTTGCTCCTGCAATCCATCCGGCGGACAAGAATGTTGGAGGCCGTTCTTCAACCGTAGCGGCATACATTTCAATCCGCATTTAAATCAACAGGATAAATTTCATGCGAACATGACGAATTTCATTAAAATTTAAAGATAATTTACATAAAATGGTGGATTTTTTTGACCATTTCTGCTGCTTGTTGTTTTTTGAGATAGCTAAAAACTAAACCCTATACCGGACGATCACCTCATACGCGTGGCCGCCCTGTCCTACTGCATTGCCGTCGCCGCCCGTGCCGTTGTCGTCCTTCCTCCGGCGTCGGTACGTCGCCGGAGGGCCGCGGCATCCTTGTCCGGCGGCTGCCTGCCAATCACGGAGGAGCCTCTCCGCCTCCTATGTCGTGTGGACGCCCGTCGCGGCCACTGCTGACGTGGCTTTCCAAGCCCTGACGATGGCCTTGCCGCGACAGGCGTTCGCGGAACAGTCGCTAAACGACCACTCCTCGCCGATCTTGGCGATGACGCCTGGCGGCCGTCTCCGCGGTGGTCACGAAGCGGTCGAGTGCCCACGCGGCGGTGAGGTCCGTGTCGTTCCGGACTCATTCCGGCGCCACGTCACTCTTGGCGAATGCGAAATGGCGAACGGCATTGTGCTGGTCGTACCTCGACTGCCGCCATGCCGCGCGCTCTGCCTCGGACACCACAGCCCGAGAGCCAGAGGCGCCGACGTAATCGCCCCCTCCGAGGTAGTGGAGGATGCGGCCCTGCGCCTTCGTGATTGCAGGTGGCACCTCCACCTTGACATCGAGGCGTTGGAGGCGTAGCGGTGTGATGTACCGTGGCGGTGACGCCGGGTCGTCCTTGACGCGGCGTCCGATCTGGACGCCGCGGTTGTGCGAGAGTGGGGGTGACGATGGCTCGGCCTTGACGTGCCGTCTGGTCTGGACGTCGCGGTGATGACCCACAAGTATAGGGGATCAATTGTAGCTCTTTTCGATAAGTAAGAGTGTCCAACCCAACAAGGAGCAGAAGTAAATGACAAGGTTTTCAACAAGGTAGTTTCTGCAAGTGCTGAAATTGTAAGTAGTAGAGTAGTTTGATAGCAAGATATTTTGTAACGAGCAAGTAACGATAGTAGTAACAAAAGTGCAGCAAGGTAGCCCAATCCATTTGAGGCAAAGGACAGGCCAATACGGTCTCTTATGATAAGCAAAGCGTTCTTGAGGGTACACGGGAATTTTATATAGTCACTTTCATCATGTTGGTTCAATTTGTGTTCTCTACTTTGATAATTTGATATGTGGGTGGATTGGTGCTTAGGTGTTGTTCTTACTTGAACAAATCTCCTACTTATCGTTAACCCTCCCACAATCATCCACAACTATGAGAAAAGTATTAATAATAAATTCTAACCACAACATTAAACTTTTGGATCCAATCGGTCCCTTACGGAATAGCGCATAAACTGGGGTTTAAGCTTCTGTCACTCTCGCAACCCATCATCTAATTGCTACTCCAAAATGCATTCTCTTAGGCCCAAATATGTTTAAGTGTCATGTAGTCGACATTCACATGACACCACTAAGGGAATCACAACATACATACTATCAAAATATCAAACACATATCAAGTTCACATGATTACTTGCAACATGATTTCTCCCGTGACCTCAAGAACAAAAGTAACTACTCACAAATGATAATCATGCTCAAGATCAGAGGGGTATTAAATAGAATATTGGATCTGAACATATAATCTTCCACCAAATAAACCATATAGTAATCAACTACAAGATGTAATCAACACTACTAGTCACTCACAAGCACCAATCTATAGTCCCGGTAACATGATTGAACACAAGAGATGAACTAGGGTTTGAGATGAGATGATGCTGTTGAAGATGTTGATGGAGATTGCCCTCCCCAAGATGGGAGAGTTGTTGGTGATGATGATGATGATTTCCCCCTCCGGGAGGGAAGTTCCCCTGGCGGAATCGCTCCGCCGGAGGGCAAAAGTGCTCCTGCCCAAGTTCCGCCTCGAGACGGTGGTGCTCCGTCCCGAAAGTCTTCTTCTTATTTTTTCTAGGTCAAAATGACTTATATACCAAAAGATGGGCACCGGAGGTGGGCTTGGGTGAGCAGAATCCATCAGGGCGTGCCTGGGCTGCCTGGCGCGCCCAGGTGGGTTGTGCCCACCTGGTGGGCCCCCTCTGGTACTTATTTGCTCCAATATTCTTCAAATATTCCATAAAAAACCTCCGTGAGGTTTCAGCTTGTTTGGAGTTGTGCAGAATAGGTGGCCTGGCGTAGCTTTTCCAGGTCCAGATTTTCAGCTGCCGGAATTCTCCCTCTTGGTGTGTACCTTGCAAATTATGAGAGAAAAGGCATTAGAATTACTCCAAAAAGCATTATTATGGATAAAAACATCATAAATAACAGTAGGAAAACATGATGCAAAATGGACGTATCAACTCCCCCAAGGTTAGACCTCGCTTGTCCTCAAGCGAAAACCGAAATCGATAAACATGTCCACATGCTTTGAGAGAGAGGTGTTGATAAAAACAAAATACAGACATAGAAGCATCATGTTCATTATTATAACAGCAACAAATTTAATCATAGACTTTTATCATAGAAATTTTATCATAGACTTCTCATGAATAAGTGACAATTCATCACACAATCAAAGTATAAAGCAAAAACTCTATTAAAACCCGGCAAACTATGTTCTCAGTCAACTTTGCAACTACAATTCATCATCTTTTCAGGAAGGGTCACATGTCGGAGCCTTTAGGCAAGTCCACATACTCAACCATCATATAGTCTTCTATGATTGCTAACACTCACTCGCGTACACATGAGCAAAATGTTTCAACCGGACGCATAGAAAGATAGGGGCTTATAGTTTCGCCTCCCAACGTATTTACCTCAAGGGCGATGTCAACAATAATAACTCATGCTATCTATATTCAACTGGACATATCTGCCTAGATATTTCCTCACCACATGATGCTTGCCAAAGAAGAAAAATAAAAAGGAATAGAGGGAAAACTTTGACTCTTTGCATAAAAGGAAATACATAAAAGTAAAAGATAGGCCCTTCACAAAGGGAAGGAGAGGTTGCCATGCACTTATTTGTCCCTTAGTGCAAAAGAACGTCACGTTGCATTGCCCCTTGTGATAGCGACCTTTATTATGCAGTCTGTCGCTTTTATTCTTCACCATCACAAGTTCATGCAACGCTCAATTTTCTCTTACACTAAATGATCTCACACATTTAGAAGCAATTTTTATTGCCTTTTTTCACCGATGACAACTTACTTGAGGGATCTTGCTCAATCTCTAGGTAGGTATGGTGGACACTTGAAAATAAGATTTGGGTTGAAGGGTTTTTGGATGCACAAGTCGTATCTCTACTTAGTGCAGAATTTTTGGCTAGCAAAGATAGGGGGCAAGCACCACATGTTGAAGGATCTATGACAATATGACTTCTATGTGAATATAAACAAACATAAACCATTAAGTTGTCTTCCTTGTCCAACGTCAACAATTTTGGCATATAACATTTTGATGAGGGCTCACAATCACAAAAGATTTCTAGGATAGTATATTTATATGTGAATCTTCTCTTCCCTTATTAATTCTTTCATGAGTTGCATCATTGACTAATGCTATATTTGTCAATCTCTAATAATTTTTTCTAATTATACTTTTCCTTATGTGGTGTCATCACCTACCATAAGATTAGTATATGATCTTCTTGATTTATTTCCTTTCTCTTTTTCTTTCTTTATTTCTTTTTTCTTTTATTTGCAACATGAAAGTAAAGAAAGCGAAAACTCAAACTAAACTTTATTATATAACTTGCACACGATTATAAGGATAGATCACTAAGCAAACTCTCAAAGAAGAAATGATCGAACTAAACTTTTATTCATCCAAAGCAAAAGATCAAACTAAAATATGTAAAAGTAAGAAGATAGTGGGGTGATACGATACCGGGGCACCTCCCCCAAACTTGGCGGAAGCCAAGGGGAGTGCCCATACCCGATACTGAATTCTCTTTTGGTGATGAAGAAGAAGGTGGTGGTGATGAAGTAGTAGAGGGTTTGCCCTTCTTCCTCAGCTTACGCTTGAGGATAGAATTTTCCTCCTTTAACTCTCCGATCTCCTGTTCGAGCTCCAGTACCTTTTTGCATAAATCCTGCTTATTTTCCTGCAATAGGCGGAAGGGTATAAACTGAACCTTAGGCTTCTTTGGTTTATTCGGGAGGCTTGACTTCTTGAATTCCACATGTGTGTCCCCAAGTTGAGGCAGCGGGGTTTCGTCTTCATCCGAGCTCGTCTCCTCCTTTTCCCTAGGATAATAGTCTTCCTCTTCCTCCGTAGTCCAGCCATAGTGCTCCACATCCCCATAGGACTTGGGGTTTGAGATGAAATCAGTAACATAACTCTCACCCTCGGAGTCTTGGGATGACATATTTTATGACATGACAAGAAAACAGCAAGAAAAGAGAACAAAAGATTTCTCCGCGATGCGGCAGTCAACATATTCGGGGAGTATATATAGAATTTTTTATCTTGGAGGACAAGCATATGGTAGAAAAACGGAGTCTGGGAGGTGCCCTAGGTGGGCACAACCCACCTGGGCACGCTAGGCAAGCCAGGCGTGCCCTGGTGTCTTTTGCCCACCAGGGTCACTTTCCCGGTAGTTTCTTATTTTCCAAATTTTCTAAATATTCCAAAACTGACAAAAAATATTTTTGCGGATTTTTCGAAGTCCGTTTACTTACTGTATCACATACCTCCTTATTTTCACGATTCTAGAGTGTTCCGGAAGGACTCTTTTATGTGTTCTTCCGGTGTCAAAGTTTGGATAATATTGCTTTCAACATTAATGGGCGTACTTGAGATATAATGTTTTATTTTTTGCCCATTGGCAACCTTCGGGTTAGTACCTTCGGCATTATTTATTTTGATGGCCCCAGACTGATAAACCTCCTCGATAACATATGGGCTTTCCCATTTTTAGAGGAATTTTCCTGCAAAGAATCTGAAAAAAGAGTTGTGCAAAAGAACATATTCTCTGACTTTGAACTCACGCTTTTGGATTCTTTTGTCATGCCATCTTTTAACTTTTCCTTTGAATAATTTTGCATTTTCATAGGCTTGGGTTCTTCATTCATCTAATGAGCTAATATCAAATAACCTCTTTTCACCAGCAAGTTTGAAATCATAATTGAGTTCTTTGATTGCCCAATATGCTTTATGTTCTAACTCAAGAGGCAAATGACGAGCTTTTCCATAAACCATTTTATAAGGAGACATACCCATAGGATTTTTATATGTTGTTCTATAAGCCCAAAGTGCATCATCTAATTTCTTAGACCAATTCTTCCGGGACCTATTGACAGTCTTTTGCAAAATTAATTTTATTTCTCTATTGCTAAGTTCAACTTGACCACTAGACTAAGGATGATAAGGTGATGCAATTCTATGGTTAACATCATACTTGGCAAGCATTTTACGGAAAGCACCATGAATAAAGTGTGAACCACCACCAGTCACTAAATATCTAGGGACTCCAAACCTTGGGAAAATAACTTCCTTAAGCATTTTAATAGAGGTGTTGTGATCAGCACTACTGGTTGGAATAGCTTCTACCCATTTAGTAACATAATCAACAGCAACCAAAATATGTGCATATCCATTAGAGGAAGGAAAAGGTCCCATGTAATCAAATCCCCAAACATCAAATGGTTCAACAAAGAAGTGAATAATTCAGAGGCATTTCTTGACGCCACCGATATTACCTATTCTTTGACATTCATCACAAGATAAGACGAACTTACGGGCATCCTTGAAGAGAGTAGGCCAATAAAATCCAGATTGCAATACCTTGTGAGCAGTTCTATCTCCAGCATGTTGCCCTCCATAAGCTTCAAAGTGACATTTCCGTAGGATTTGTCCCTGTTCATGCTCAGGTACACAATGTCTAATAATACCATCTACTCCTTCTTTATAAAGATGTGGGTCATCCCAAAAGTAATGTCTTAAATCATAGAAGAATTTTTTCTTTTGTTGGTAATTAAGTAAAGGTAGGTGGTAAATATTTAGCAACAATGTAATTAGCATAGTTAGCATTTACTGCAGCTAACTGCTCATCGGGAAAACTATCATCAATAGGTAGTGGGTCATCAAGCACATTTTCAAGTCTAGACAAGTTATCAGCTTCGGGGTTCTCAGCTCCTTTTCTATCAGTGATATGTAAATCAAATTCTTGTAACAAGAGAACCCATCAAATAAGTCTAGGCTTAGCATCTTTCTTTTCCATAAGATATTTAATAGCAGCATGGTCGGTGTGAACGATAACTTTAGAGTCAACAATGTAAGATCTAAATTTATCACAAGCAAACACCACTGCTAAGAATTCTTTTTCAGTAGTAGCATAATTTCGTTGAGCACTGTCTAGAGTTTTACTAGCATAATGAATAACATTTAGTTTCTTCTCAACTCTTTGTCCTAGAACAGCACCAACAACATAATCACTAGCATCACACATGATTTAAAAAGGCTAGTTCCAATCAGGTGGTTGAACAATAGGTGCAGAAATTAATGCTTTCTTGAGTGTTTCAAAGGCTTCTACACAATCATCATCGAAAACAAAAGGAATATCATTTTGCAAAAGACTCGTAAGAGACCTAGAAATTTTAGAAAAGTCTTTTGATAAATCTCCTATAGAAACCAGCATGACCAAGGAAACTACGAATACCTTTGATATCCTTAGGACATGGCATTTTCTCAATTGCATCAACCTTAGCTTTGTCCACTTCAATACCTCTTTCATAAATTTTATGGCCCAAGACAATACCTTCATTAAGCATAAAAAGTGGCACTTCTCCCAATTCAAGACAAGATTTGTTTGTTCACATCTCTGCAAAACTCGATCAAGATTGCTTAAACAATCATCAAAAGACTTCCCACAAACAGAGAAGTCGTCCATGAAAACCTCAACAATCTTTTCACAGAAGTTAGAGAGTATAGCAGTCATACATCTTTGAAAGGTAGCAGGTGCATTACGTAAACGAAAAGGAATACTTCTATAAGCATAAGTTCCAAAGGGACAAGTAAAAGTGGTCTTTTCTTGATCAGGTTGAGAAACAGGTATTTGTGAAAAACCAGAGTATCCATCAAGGAAGCAAAAATGTGTGTGCTTGGATAATCTTCCAAGCATTTGATCAATAAAAGGCAGAGGATAATGATCTTTTCTAGTTGCTTTGTTTAGTTTTCTAAAATCAATTACCATTCTATAGCCTGTAACAATTCTTTGTGGAATAAGTTCATTCTTATCATTAGGAACAACATTTATACCTCCTTTCTTAGGGACACAATGAACGGGACTTACCCATCTACTATCAGCTATAGGATAGATCATACCTGCTTCCAAAAGTTTTAATATTTCCGTTCTTACCAGTTCTTTCATCTTCGGATTTAACCGACGTTGGTGATCAACAACGGGTTTAGCATTAGGTTCCATATTAATTTTGTGCTGACATAGAGTGGGACTAGTGCCCTTTAAATCATCAAGAGTATATCCAATAGCAGCTCGGTGCTTACGTAGAACTTCCAATAATCTTTCTTCTTCATGTTCTGAAAGATTAGCACTAATAATAACATGATATATCTTCTCTTCATCAAGATAAGCATATTTCAAAGTGCCTGGCAATTGTTTTAATTCAAACATAGGATCACCTTTAGGTGGAGGAGGACCTCCCAGAGTTTCAATAGGAAAATTGTGTTTAAGCAGAGGACGTTGTTCAAAGAAAATCTTATCTATTTCATTTTTTTCATGCATATGTAAATTATTTTCATGGCCTAGAAAATATTGTTCTAGTGGATCAGTAGGTGGCACAGCAATAGAAGCAAGACCAATTAATTCATCTTTACTAGGCAATTCTTTTTCATGAAGCGTTCTACTAAACTTGAAAAAATTAAACTCATGAGACTCATCACCAAAACTAACGATGTCTACTATGCAACCTTCTTCTTGTAGACGTTGTTCGGCCTCCAAGTGCAGAGGTTTGTAGGACAGTAGCAAATTTCCCTCAAGTGGATGACCTAAGGTTTATCAATCCGTGGGAGGCATAGGATGAAGATGGTCTCTCTCAAGCAACCCTGCAACCAAATAACAAAGAGTCTCTTGTGTCCCCAACACACCCAATACAATGGTAAATTGTATAGGTGCACTAGTTCAATGAAGAGATGGTGATACAAGTGCAATATGGATGGTAGATAAAGGTTTTTGTAATCTGAAAAAATATAAAAACAGCAAGGTAACAAATGGTAAAAGTGAGCGTAAACGGTATTGCAATGCTAGGAAACAAGGCCTAGGGTTCATAATTTCACTAGTGCAAGTTCTCTCAACAATAATAACATAATTGGATCATATAACTATCCCTCAACATGCAACAAAGAGTCACTCCAAAGTCACTAATAGTGGAGAACAAGCGAAGAGATTATGGTAGATGCAGAAACCACCTCAAAGTTATTCTTTCCAATCAATCTATTGGGCTATTCCTATAAGTGCCACAAACAGCCCTAGAGTTCGTACTAGAATAACACTTTAAGACACAAATCAACCAAAACCCTAATGTCACATCAAGTATCCGTGGGTATGATTATACGATATGCATCACACAATCTCAGATTCATCTATTCAACCAACACATAGAACCTCAAAGAGTGCCCCAAAGTTTCTACCGGAGAATCACGACGAAAACGTGTGCCAACCCCTATGCATAAGTTCATGGGTGGAATCCGCAAGTTGATCACCAAAACATACATCGAGTGAATCACGTGATATCCCATTGTCACCACAGATACGCACGGCAAGACATACATCAAGTGTTCTCAAGTCATTAAAGACTCAGCCCGATAAGATAACCTCAAAGGGAAAACTCAATCCATTACAAGAGAGTAGAGGGGGAGAAGCAACATAAGATCCAACTATAATGGCAAAGCTCACGATACATCAAGATCGTGCCAAATCAAGAACACGAGAGAGAGATCAAACACATAGCTCTTTGGTACATACCCTCAGCCCCGAGGGTGAACTACTCCCTCCTCGTCATGGAGAGCGCGGGATGATGAAGATGGCCACGGTGGGGTTCCCCCCCTCGGTGAGTCTTGAGCAGGGTCCGAGAGGTTTTGGTGGCTACAGAGGCTTGCGGTGGCGGAACTCCAGATCTATTCTCGTCTTGGAAGTTTTAGGGTGCGTGGGTATATATGGGTGAAAGAAATGCGTCGGTGGACCTCCGGGCTGTCCACGAGGTGAGGCGCGCCCTAGGGGGTGGGCGCACCCCACCCTCGTGGGCAGCCGAGACTCTGGTGAGCTTCCGGTACTCCGTGGGCTTCTTACGGTCCAAAAATAAGTTTTGTGGAGTTTCAGTCAATTGGACTCCGTTTGATATTCCTTTTCTTGAAACACTGAAATAGGCAAAAAACAACAATTACGGGTTGGGCCTCCGGTTAATAGGTTAGTCCCAAAAGTAATATAAAAGTGGAAAATAAAGCCCAATATTGTCCAAAACAGTAGATAATATAGCATGGAGCAATCAAAGATTATAGATACGTTGGAGATGTATCAGGCATCCCCAAGCTTAATTCCTGCTCGTCCTCGAGTAGGTAAATGATAAAAAAGAAATTTTTTGATGTGGAATGCTACTTGGCATAATTTCATTGTAATTCTTCTTACTTGTGGTATGAATATTCAGATTCGAAAGATTCAAGACAAAAGTTTAATATTGACATAAAAATAATAATACTTCAAGCATACTAACAAAGCAATCATGTCTTCTCAAAATAACATGGCCAAAGAAAGTTATCCCTACAAAATCATATAGTCTGGCTATGCTCTATCTTCACCACACAAAGTATTTAAATCATGCACAACCCCGATGACAAGCCAAGCAATTGTTTCATACTTTTGACATTCTCAAAACTTTTCAACCTTCACACAATACATGAGAGTGAGCCATGGATATATCACTGTATGTGGAATAGAATGGTGGTTGTGGAGATGACAAAAAAGGGAGAAGATAGTCTCACATCAATTAGGCGTATCAACGGGCTATGGAGATGCCCATCAATAGATATCAATGTGAGTGAGTAGGGATTGCCATGCAACGTATGCACTAGAGCTATAAGTATATGAAAGCTCAACAAAAGAAACTAAGTGGGTGTGCATACAACTCGCTTGCTCACGAAGACCTAGGGCAATTTGAGGAAGCCCATCATTGGAATATACAAGCCAAGTTCTATAATGAATTTTTTTACTAGTATATGAAGGTGACAAAATGAGAGACTCTCAATCATGAAGATCATGGTGCTACTTTGAAGCACAAGTGTGGTAAAAGGATAGTAACATTGTCCCTTCTCTCTTTTTCTCTCATTTTTTTATTTGGGTCTTTTATCTTTTTTATGGCCTCTTTTCTTCCTTTTTTTATTTATTTGTTTTTCGTCCGGAGTCTCATCCCGACTTGTGGGGGAATCATAGTCTCCATCATCCTTTCCTCACTTGCGACAATGCTCTAAAAATCATGATCATCACACTTTTATTTACTTACAACTCAAGAATTACAACTCGATACTTAGAACAAAATATGACTATATGAATGCCTCCGGCGGTGTACCGGGATGTGCAATGACTCATGAGTGACATCTATGAAAGAATTATGAACGGTGGCTTTGCCACAAATACGATGTCAACTACATGATCGTGCAAACCAATATGACAATGATGGAGCATGTCATAATGAACGGAACAATGGTAAGTTGCATGGCAATATATCTCGGAATGGCTATGGAAATGCCATAATAGGTAGGTATGTGTAGCGACCAGACCTCAAATAGTCTGATCTCTGTGCTCAAGTGTCATCCCTGGATCAGTAATGCTGACACCACACAGTACTCGAAGGATTTATAACAGAGTAGCAATCACACACTTATTACATCGAATGTCTCGAGAGAGAACTTAACAAAATAAATATGGCTTAAGGCCATCTAATAACGATAACAGCGGAAGGCTTGGAAGAATAAGCGAGTCCATCAACTCCAACGGCATCATCGAGTATAGAACCACGACCTAAGCACCTTACTGTAAATGCGAAAAGTCTGCAACATGAAACGTTGCAGCCCGAAAACGGGCCAGCACATGGAATATGCTGGCAAAGTAACACATAGAGAATAATAATGGAAATAACTATTCTACATGCATATCTGGCTGGTGGAAAGCTCTATGGTTACAGTTTTGCGTAAAGCCAATTTTTCCCTACTTCAAAGGAATAAATTTATTTAACTATCATGGTGGTTGTTAAACATTGAGAATGGTTGAAAGCATCCTCAATCCCAATTAAAGTAATCATTAATGTAACCCAACAGTATTAATTAAAGTAACATGATGAGATTCACATGATATCCAAGTACTAGATACTCAAGATGTCCATAACCGGGGGCACGTCTAACCATGATTAGTTTATACACTCTGCAGAGGTTTGTGCACTTTTCCCCACAAGACTCGATCTCCTCCGTTTGATTTCTCACACTACATGGTGTTTGAGAAACGGATGACCGAGACATAGTTTTTCAGAAGCGCTTGCACCTTACGTATGGGTAGACCGTACCAACCTACAACCCCTACATCTACTAGTTTACCCGTAAGAGTTCGCACAACTTAGTCAACTATGCTAGAGCCCATAGTAGCATGTGGCTGCACACGGAAGTTTCTAGCATGAATAATCTCATGATTCCCTTTGAGCCTGGGTGGCTGTCCGAAGAAAAACAGGCAAATCCTGGAAACCAGGTACCTTAATCCACCCAGATGTGTGTTTAAGTTGCCACCTTAAATAAACCATTAATTTAACAATCTCACATCATCATGGATACACTCACCCAATCCACGTCTACTAGCATAGCATGGCATAATAAGCAAACGTAGAAGTAACTCCTAAAGGTTTGATAATAAACAAGAAATAGGTACTACCTCATCTACTTCCCATCCCACAAATTTAATTAGATCCTAATCATGCAATGTTTGAGGATTGATCTAATGCAATAAAACTGGGTAGTAGAAAAGGTATGATCAAAGTGTTACTTGCCTTGCTGATGATCCATGAAACCTAGAGACTCAAGTAACAAAGTAGCGCACTCCGGGTATTCTATCGCAGACAACCAAACAAGCATACAATAAGTACTCATCTAATGCACAGGTAAAACTCAAACGAAAGATCTAACCAGAAAGTTCAACTTAAGAACTTCGGTTTGCAAAAAGAATCAAATCAAACAAAGCAACGAAAGTCAAACGGCGAAAGAAAACAGCTCCATTTTACCAATCTGGATCTAAGTCAAATTTTACAGAGGCAAAAACTTGTTTAAGTTGGTTATCGGAAAGAGGGTTTCGAGACGAAACTCCAGGCGCTTGAATCGCCTGAATCCGATAAACTAGCGAAAAGTTATACTAAAACGAAAATCGGATCGAAATCGCGATCGGAAAATCACGGATTAAATCCGAGAAAAAGAAAAAGCAGCGAACAGGTTAGTTAACGAATGAGCGTTCGTTAAGCGGATCTAATTTAACACGTTCGTTAAAAGCGAACGAGCAATGAACACTCGCTATTTAACTCAACCTAAAATAATAAACCGATCTAATAAAAAAACGGAAACTAAAAAAAAGAAACCGACGGAAAACCGAACGGTTTTTCTAAAAAAACAGCGGCACGGATTACGAGGCAACCTCGGTAATTTGTCGGCTGACTCGGCCGGTGAAGCGATCTTAAACGGTAATTTGGCGGCAATGGCGGGCTAGGGTTCGGGCCGGTGGCGGTGGCTGGGCTCCCCGGCTTATAAAGCCTAGCTGGCTGGAGTCTCGGGCGGACACGGCCCGTAGGCCGGTTCGTTTTTTTAAATAATTTCGTGCAGAAAAACAAACGAAAGAAATAGTAAACGGAGTCCAAAAATCCTGAAATAAAATTTCCCCGGCTTCTAAAATCAAGCCGGACTTGATGAACATTTATTTGGGGCCTAAATGCAATTTTGAAAAACGCGCATTTTTCCTAAATTCAAATAAAATGGCGAAAAACTCCAAAATAAAATCTTATTTGATTTTATTATTAAATCCTCATTATTTCTTTATTTTGGGAAAGTCATTTTATTCCCCCTCTCATATTGTTGTAATAGAAATAATTGTAGGTAAAATAATTAAAATCAAATGATCCTATTTTCAAAATTTGAGAAAACTCAAATATGAAAATAACGAAATCCCCAACTCTCTCCGTGGGTCCTTGAGTTGCGTAGAATTTCTAGGATCGAGCCAACAATGCAACAAAAATATGATATGCAATGATGATCTATGTATAACATTCCAAATTGAAAATTTGGGATGTTACAAACCTACCCCTTAAGATGAATCTAGCCCTCGAGATTCGGGTTAACTAGAAAATAGGTGAGGGTGGTCCTTAAGCATCTTCCTCTTGCTCCCGTGTGGCTTCATCCTCGGTGTGGTGGCTCCACTGTACTTTGCAAAACTTAATGACCTTCTTTGCGGGTGACTCGGTGGCATACTCCGAGAATCTTAAGCGGCTTCTCCTCATAGGTCAAATTGTTATTCAACCGAATCGCCTCTAGTGGCACAGATCTCTCGAAAGGGTATATCCGCCATCTCTGCGTGACACTTCTTCAACTGAGAAACATGGAACACATCGTGAACACCTGACAAGCCCTCGGGTAATTCCAACTTGTACGCAACTTCTCCCATGCGTTCCAAAACTTTGTATGGTCCCACAAAACGTGGTGCTAATTTTCCTTTAACACCAAAACGCTTAACTCCTCGAAGCGGAGATACTCGAAGATAAACTCTGTCTCCGACTTCATATTCTGTCTCTTTGCGTTTTGAATCCGCATAGCTCTTCTGCCTTGGTCGGGCTACCTTGAGTCTATCGCGAATCAACTTTACTTTCCGTTCGCACTCCTTAATCAAATCCGTCCAAACAACTAGCGGTCTCCAACTTCATCCCACAATAGCGGGGTTCGCACCTCCTTCCGCATAAGGCTTCGAAGGGTGCCATCTTCAAACTGGTTTGGTAGTTATTGTTATAAGAAAACTCCGCATATGGCAAGTTGTCATCCCAACTTGATCCATAATCCAAAGCACATGCTCTCAGCATATCCTCCAAAATCTGGTTGACTCTCTCGGTTTGTCCATCTGTCTATGGATGAAAAGCCGTACTAAACTCTAGTCTGGTTCCCAAAGTTTCGTGCAACTGCTTCCAGAACTTTGAGGTGAATTGGGTTCCTCTATCTGATATGATACTCCTCGGAACTCCATGCAAGCATACAATCCTTGTGATGTATATCTTAGCCAATTTGGCACTTCTTGTAGGTAGTCTTTCTTTGGAATGAAATGAGCTACCTTCGTCAAACGATCGACTACAACCCAAATCGAGTCATAGCTTTGAACGGGTCTGGGCAATCCGTGATGAAATCCATGCCTAGTTTATCCCACTTCCATTCGGGTATAGGCAATGGTTGTAACAATCCTGCTGGCTTCTGATGTTCTGCTTTCACTTTCTGACACACAACACAAACAACTAGCGATGCGTACAGGATTTTATTGGCCGACGGCCCGGGCAGATGCACAGGATTTAGTCCAACGATGCGTCGGTTGCCAGCTTTTTGCTAACCAAAGCCACATGCCACCCACCGCCCTCAAAACTATACCCATCACCTGGCCGTTAGTGGTGCAGGGGCTTGACATGGTTGGACCCCTTAAGGGAGGAACCCACAAGCAAAGATACCTATTGGTCATGGTGGATAAATTCACCAAATGGATAGAGGCCAAGCACATTAAAGCGGCGAATCTGGACGATGATAGACTTCATATCAGGGGTAGTGCACCGTTACGGTGTCCCCCACAGTATCATCACTGATAACGGCACCAACTTCATGGTCGATGAGGTCAAATCATGGTGCAAAAACATGGGCATCAAGCTCGATTACGCCTCAGTCTATCACCCTCAAACCAATGGCCAAGTCGAACGAGCAAATGGTCTAATCATGAGCGGCATTAAACCCAGACTAGTGCGGTCCCTCAAGGAATCTAACACGCACTAGGTTGAGGAGCTCGACTCCGTACTCTGGGGGTTGCAGACCACGCCGAATCGTACTACCGGATTCACACCATTTTTTATGGTGTACGGCGCAGAGGCAGTCTTGCCCTGCGACATAATTCATGACTCACCTCGCGTGCACATGTATGAAGAAAGAGAAGCCGAGCTCGATCAGCAAGACAGTTTGGACGCATTAGAGGAGGAGCACGACGTGGCAAAAGCTCGTTCCGCATTTTATCAACAGCAGGCTCGAAGATATCAAAGCAGGGAAGTACGGGTCAAAGCTTATAACGTTGGGGAACTAGTTCTACGCCTGTCAGACAAGAAAAAGGACAAACTCAAGCCCAAATGGGAAGGTCCCTTCATCATCGACCAGGTCCTGACGGCGGGCGATCTGCAAAACGCATCGGATAACCGACTCGAGCCGAACCCATGGAACGCAGCCCGTCTACAAAGATTCTACGCCTAAGCGCCGGACTCCATGTTCGTCTCCTTCCTCAGTCCACATTTTCCATTTTTGCTGTCTTTTATTTCTCTCCTTCTCCCTCCTTCTTTCTGAAGCCTTTTAGAGGCTCGTTTGCGCTTTGTTCGCACACATTTGACGCGCTGTACGCGCTCATTATACATGGGGGCTTCTTTAATGTAGCTTATTTATCTGAGCTTCATGCCCCCACATGCGCCACACTTCCACATGTACCTTTTATTCACCATTATATGCATCAATATGAATTAAGTTTTGGCCAAGCTGGGTTGCTGGCTCTGTGCTTACCCCTCGTTCCCGATTGTTCGGCTAGGTGGTAAAGGGAGCACCTCTGCGATTATTCTTGCCGGGTCACCGGATGTGTACCTCGGACTGGGTGAAGCCAAAGCTAAGCGTTCTTAAGGGAATATTCGGTCGGTGAACTAAAAGATGATTTTAATTATTTACCCATCTGCCCCGGATGATTTTCTCTTTCATAGCAGCTTTGACATGCACTTTAGGGCATGCATCCCAAATAAAGGAACCCTTAACGGAACTATTCTCCTAGAAGATGTTTCTTACTACCCATGTAATATAACATACCTAGTTGGGCACTTGTCCGATACAGCAACAATGACCCCTACGCCTTGTCTCCATGCATACCACGGTTCTTATATAACCACGAAGGTATTCGGACACACTCCGGACTATTGGGTCCGGAGGTCGGGTTAAAAGGTCCGCTATGACAAATGATGTACAATCCGGCTAGAAGACATTTTTTCATGTCATATTTTTACATAGTCAACTCGACTCATTGTATTCCTCCTCAATGCCATCTAATAGGCTATCTAATTTACAATCTTGCTTTGGGAATACTTGGCGGCCAACTCTACTTGGCCGTACACTAAGCTTATAGGGATCTCCATCCCATCCCCCACAGGTCCGACCTCGGCCATGTGGTTTGGGTCAGCAACCGTGTACCGCGTCTTTATCATGGCCCGAGCCTCCTGGCGCCTTGACGGAATGCCGATATCTTCCATAGCGGAAGCGCCACTGCTCCTTGAAGCCGCTCTGCCCGGCTCCCCAATGCCTTGAGGCGGGGAGATAGATGGCCACAAGGCTGGCCGATGCCTTTCATCACCGCCGGACTCGTTCGTGCAGGTACGCAGATTCGGGAAGAAGATCACCAAGAATCGGGCATCTCCTCCTTAGGGACGACTGTGAGCAAACCTACATACATGTTTATGTTAGTCGCCTTCCTCGCCGAACTCTTTCAACGTTCGCTCAAGCACTTCTTGAAAATGCCGCCGAAGCCGCCGATTCTCCTTCTGGTCGGACAAGCTGAGCACGAACATCATTTAGTTCCTCACCCAGCTTGGTGTTGGCGTCTTGGAGGTTATTTTTCTCCTGCAGCACCCTCGTAAGCACGCTCTCGCCGGCCTTTAACTGGCGTAAGAGTTGTTGCTTGTACGGATCTAGTCCGGCGCCATCTGCAATGTTTTTGTCAGATTTACACACCCGCCGCACTTCATAAACTATTTATCTTCTGAAGCGTATATTACCAGAGGGGGTCTCTGTGGCTCCCCCCGTAGTGGTTAGTGCAGCCTCAAGTTGGGCCCTGCACTCTTCAAGCTCTGAGACGATCGGGTATTCTTTTACAGAAGATCCTACATAACAAATGATCCTTAAATCAGTTATTCTAACCATTTTAAGTCTCGGGGGCTACTGGCATATATAACTATCAAATTTCCTTACCCGTATGTCCTTTACATACTACTCCGTGGCTCTGGCTAGACCATCTTGAGCGGCACGGAGGTGCGCATCTCCGGAATCAAAGGCATTCAAGGCTCTTGGGAGAAACATGCGTCATGAAGAACTGTCCGGCAGCGCCTTTGATTCAAGGCGCTCTCCACCTCGGAGTTGGTGGCGGACAACCTGTCGGCATCCTATGTCGGAGGAGCATCCGACGCACGTCTCGTGCTCGCCTCAGCCTCTGGACCCGGCTTTGAAGCCTGGCCGGTGAAGGTTCAATTGGCAACCTCTCCGGACTCGGTCCGTGGCGCTCTTTTTCTGAAAAGAGCGTCGGCGTTAGTATGCCTTCCAGGATCAATCACAGGAGTATGGTGACACGCCATACCGTTGCGGCGGAGTTTCGATCCGGACCACACTTCTTTTTAGCTTTGTGGGGCGCCGCCCTTTGTTGGCCAGGCCGCTGCTCGGCTTCTGCCTCGAAGGTACCCCTGCGAAGCACCATTGGTATCTGGTGATAAAAAATAAGCATGGATGGGTCATTATCGGGGTTTTGGGATATCGGTCTCGATTACTGTGAGGTCGGAAGTATTCCAGGGTAATCAGCCGTAATGGCAACCAAAGCATTGTCGATGCTAAGTTGGTGGAATACCCCGTCGATCAACTCCACCTTTATATCCGGTTCCTCTTCGGAGGTCGGATAGAGGGACTGTTCCGGATCCTCGGGTTGTGGGGGCAGGCTGTGTATCTTCTCCTGATCCGTAGCAGTTCTGCTTGAAACCACGAAATGAGATATTTAACCATGGGAACATGGATCGGACAGGTCACAAAGATGTTTGCTTAGCCAGCTTCGAGGATTATTCAAGAAAACTCCTTGATGGATTGACACGGAGGAAATCCTCCTCCTCCCTTTATACATGGCCGACAAGATCTTCACCGGTTCGGTGACCGATCCACAGCCCTTTGCGGCCATGGCGGGTGGCATCGTCCTCCCCATTGAAGTCCCACATGGGGTGGCCCTGTATTGGGCGGCTGCACTCCTCATAATGCAGATTGCCATGACTCCTATCATGGTCAATCCGGCATGAGCCAAGAACCTTATTCGGCTCATCAAATAAAGGACATCCGGTCATCTTCTCTCGGGGCTCCAAGGCGCCCGGCTTAGGCGCTTCTTCAGAGGAGCATTGCTGAACTCCGGAAGGCCGATCTGAACAGGATCCGGCAGCGGGACGTCCTCCATGTAAAACCATTCCGAAGGCCAGTCTTTGGACGCCTTCTTTGGGGTTCCGGATAGGTATCCGGTCCCGGCGATGCGCCATAGCTCGGCTCCGCCCACTTGATATATTGACCCCTCATGAGAACGGGGTACTAGGAAGAATATTCTCTTCCACAACTCGAAATGAGCCTCGACGCCCAAGAATAGTTCGCAAAGGGCCACGAAGCCCGCGATGTGCAAGATGGAGGCAGGAGTAAGATGGTGCAACTGGAGGCCGTAGAACTCCAAGAGCCCCCGGAGAAACGGATGGATTGGAAATCCGAGTCCTCTTACTAGATAAGAGATGAAGCATACCCGCTCTCCTTTAGAGGGATCAGGGGCGCTCTCCGCTTGCTTTCCGCCCTTGGAGGTGGCAAGTCCGGCTCGAACCGGGACCATGAAGGCCGGGGGAAGAAATCCCTTGGCTTGGAGTATAACTAGCTCGCTATGCGGGACTGAGCATCTCTCCCAATTTCCTGGCTGAGGGCTGGGAGTGCGAGAGGAGGAGCCGCGTCGACTGTCCATGATGGAATGGGCTTTGGTCAGAGGCGCTCTGATGAAAGCTCGCAAAGGGGGGATGGTGTGGCTCAGATTTAGATCCTTGCCCCTTTTATAGGCGGCTCATTTGCGCGGCTAGGGGGGTAATTGTAAAAATACCCTGGCTTTTCGCATTCATTCAAACACGTGGAAGATGCCCATTATTGGGCGTAGAAGCCGAGGCGCAACATTTATCGAAGCGGACACTATTCGACAAGTATATGGAATTTGGAGAAGAACCCGCCTCGCAATGCCGAAGACAATCAACGCTACCGACTCATCGTCATTGAAGCCTGGTTCGGGGCTACCGAGGAGTCCCGGACTAGGGGGTGTCCGGATAGCCGGACTATCGTCACGGCCGGACTCCAAGATTATGAAGATACAAGATTGAAGACTTCGTCCCGTGTCTGGATGGGACTTTCCTTGGCGTGGAAGGCAAGCTTGGCGATAAGGATATGTAGATCTCCTACCATTGTAACCGACTACTGTAACCCTAACCTATCCGGTGTCTATATAAACCGGAGGGTTTTAGTCCGTAGGACGAACAACAATCATACCATAGGCTAGCTTCTAGGGTTTAGCCTCCTTGATCTTGTGGTAGATCTACTCTTGTACTACCCATATCATCAATATTAATCAAAGCAGGAGTAGGGTATTACCTCCATCGAGAGGGCCCGAACCTGGGTAAAAACATCGTGTCCCTTGTCTCCTGTTACCATCCGCCTAGACGCACAGTTCGGGACCCCCTACCCGAGATCCGCCGGTTTCGACACCGACACTCATCTTCTCCTTAATAGAAGCAACTTCCTTATCGGTCCTTTGAGCTTCTCTGATTTTATCCATCAAAGTAGACTGAATCTCCAACGCTGCTACATAGCCTCGTCCAAACATAGCTCCCAGAATTCCTTGGCTAATTCTTTTGGTAAACCTCCGGTCATTAGGATGTTGACATGACTCTTACGGCTCAACGCGTCTGCTACCACGTTAGCCTTTCCGGGGTGGTAATGCAATCTCATATCATAATCCTTGATGAGCTCCAACCATCTCCTTTGTCTGAGGTTTAACTCATACGCATGAATATGTACTTCAAACTCTTGTGATCCGTATACACCTCACAATGATTTCCAATGAGGAAATGTCTCCATGTTTTCAAGGCATGCACTACGGCTGCTAACTCCAAATCGTGCGTGGCATAGCTTAATTCGTGAGGTTTCAGCTGTCGTGAAGCATACGAGACAACTCTTCCCTCCTGCATAAGCACTGCTCCAAGTCCTCGACGTGAAGCGTCGCAATAAACTTCGTAATCCTTGCTTTGGTCTGGCAGGACTAATACTGGTGAGGTAACCAAACGTTTCTTCAACTCCTGGAAACTAGCCTCACACTCCTCAGTCCATATGAACTTGGTATCCTTCTTCAATAATTCTGTCATAGGCTTCACAATCTTCGAGAAATTCTCAATGAATCTCCGGTAGTATCCTGCGAGTCCAAGGAAACTCCAGATCTCTCCAACTGTTGTTGGCGCTTCCCAGTTTGTCACCGTGGCAACTTTAGTGGGGTCTACTGCTATACCTTCTCCGGATATAACATGTCCGAGAAATCCAACTTCCTTCAACCAAAACTCACACTTGTTGAACTTGGCATACAACTGATGTACTCTGAGCTTCTCGAGTACCAAACGCAAGTGCTCCTTATGTTCTTCATTCTTTGAGTAGACCAAAATATCGTCAATGAATACCACAACGAACTTATCCAAAAACTCCATAAACACCTTGTTCATCATGTTCATAAAATAGGTCATGCGTTAGTCAGACCAAATGACATAACGGTATACTCATACAGTCTGTACCTGGTGGTAAAAGCTGTCTTAGGTATATCCTGCTCCCGAATCTTCAATTGATGGTATCCTGATCGCAAATCGATCTTGGAAAATACCTTAGCTCCTTGCAATTGGTCAAACAAGTCGTTGATCATCGGTAACGGGTATTTGTTCTTAATGGTCACTTCATTCAATCCTCGATAATCAACAACCATTCTTAATGATCCATCCTTCTTCTCCACTAGAAGTACTGGCGATCCCCAAGGCGAAGAACTTGGGCGAATAAAACCTTTATCCAAGAACTCCTTAATCTGCTTCTTAATTTCCTCCAAATCTTGGGCGGGCATCCTATACGGTCTCTTAGATATCGGCCCGGTGCACAGCGATAGTTCAATCGAAACTCAATGTGTCCGTCCGTGGCATGCACAGCAACTCTTCCTAAACAGGTCCGGATAATCCCTTACCACTGGTACTTCCTCCTGCACAACTCCTGATAAGGAATTTACATGTGCTCTCCTCGGCTCATGCCGCGATACATATTTGATTCTCCTACCTTCTGGGGTGGTAAGCAAAATCGACTTACTGGTGCAATCAATATTCCCTCCGTACTTTGATAACCAATCCATACCTAATATCACATCCAATCCTTGGGATTCCAAAACTATTAGGTCCGAGGGAAATACATAGTTTCCAATCCTTAATGGCAGTCGATCGCACCATATACTTGCCATATATTCCGCTCCGGGTGAGGTTACTAGCATGGGTGACCTAAGGGCTTGGATTGGTAATTTATACTTATCCACAAATCCCCTTGATATGTATGAATGCGATGCACCAGTATCAAAAAGAAAAACTGCAGTAAATGTCTTAACCAAAAACTTACCTATTCTGCGTCTGGTGAGCTTCAACCTCCTCCACGGTAACATGGTTCACATGTCCCCTGTTGAAAGGGTTTGGCTTCTTTCACGAGCTTCCATTGCCGTTACCATTTTGGGCTTCGGACATTCATTTGCATAATGCCCGATCTTACGGCACTTATAACAAGTGATATGGCTCAGGTCTACCTTGGATGGTGTTGACGGGTTGGTGCGGTTTTGTCCATTGCTTCCTCCATTCCCGTTTCCATTCTTTGTGCCATTATGATTGTGCGAGCTACCTCCTCCGTGAGTATGCTGAAATTGCCCTCCTGGATTCGGGGTAAAGCGTAGTTTCTGCTGAGCTCCAGAGTTATACTTCCCCTGTCCATACTTTCTCTTGCGATTGTCAATCTACTGCTGCTTCCCTTCAATCATAAGAGCATGGTCTACTAACTCCTGGTAGTTATTAAAGGTGGCTACCATCAACTGCATGCTCAGCTCATCGTTCAGTCCTTCTAGAAACTTCTCCTGCTTAGATGCGTCCGTAGCAACGTCATCTGGGGCATAACGTGCTAGCTTACTGAAGTCATCCACATACTGGCCAACTGTCCGCCCTCCTTGGCGCAAGTTGCAAAACTCACGCTTCTTCATGGCCATAGCTCCTGCTGAAACATGGGCGATCTGAAAGCTTCTTTGGCCCGATCCCATGTGGCCGGTGTCTCTGAGGTAAGTGGTCAGAAAATTCTCCCACCATGTCTTTGCGGGTCCTTCAAGCCGATGTGCGGCAAATTTCACCTTTTCCCCATATGTACATCCTGCAGTTGGTCAACTCCCTCCCTATCTTGCGGAGCCAATCATACGCAACAATCGGCTCGGTGCTCTTTGGAAAACACCGGCGGATTCAGCCTTAAGAAACGGGTCAAATGGTCAACAGGTGGTGGTGGTGGTGGGTTGTTGTTGTTGTCGTTGCCTTGGTTCTGTACCAATGTTTCAATCAAGGCATTCTGCTTCTGAATCAACTGAGTGATCTCCGACGGGAAAACAAATCCGGGGTCGCGTCTCGGAGGCATCTGAGGGTTTATAGAAAAGACGAGAGTTAAGAATAGAATGAGGTCTAGGGAGAGAACACTACCCATATGCACATGAGACAAAAGCACACAAAATCAGTCCAATCAAATAAAACAAGGGCATACAACGGTCTAACTAGTGTTACAAAGTGCTGGGACTAAAACTAATTTTTAATGGGGGAAATTCTACTACTGTTATGGTGGTCAACTAGAAAAACTGCTCCGATGAAGACTCCATGATATCTGCTCCAGCTTCATCAACATAGTCATCATCACTATCGTCAGGATCCGAGTCGGTGTCGTCGATGATCATGTAGTTCTCTGGACAGGTGCAATCTTCATCTACTCCTCCGGGTGCTGAACTCCCCATGAGTTCTTCAATCTTCTCCTTAAGATCGCCATTTTGTCTCACTAGAGCTACAATCTCCTCCATGTAGTCCTTGCGAGTGGCCTTCAGTTCTCCTTCTAGTTTGATAATCTTGGCTTTTGCTTTCTTCAACTCCATCATGTCTGCGCACATCTGATTCTCCTGGCGTTGAATGTGCTGATTTAACTCTTGGATGAAAGCTGCAATGGATCGATCCTTCTTAGTGCTAACTATCTCCCATTGTTCATCTCGGCATCCGCAAATCTGGTAGATAGTATCCTTGAGGTCTTCTTGGTAAACTTCTCCAATGCGTCCCATGGTTATGTGAGCTGCCATGCTCTTTCCCAGACTCCAGGTTGGTGCATTAAAAACACACTCTATGGGCTCCGTGACTGGCGCGAACGTCCTTCCGAACTTGGGCTTGAATCTTCCAAATCCTCTTCGGGTAAAGTGGAATTGTAGGTCCGGTGAAACTTGGTATTCCGATGTTCAGTACTTAGTGACTTCCTTCGTGTGTCGTCCAAAGGGTGTATCTTCATCTGGTTGGGTGAACTTGATCCTCGCTTCATCATCCTAAAAGAGTAGAAAAGATGAGGAGTCGAAATGAGAAGAGAGTAGTGATCTAGGGCTTTAGCTTAGTGGTCGTGTCCTATAGTCGGCGTGTGCTCGATACCATCTTTGTAGCGACCGGACCTCAAACAATCGATCTCTCGTGCTCAAGTGTCATCCCTGGATCAAGAATGTCGACACCACACAATACTCGAAGGATTTATAATGAGTAGCAATCACACACTTATTACATCGAATGTCTCGAGAGAGAACTTAACAAAATAAATATGGCTTAAGGCCATCTAATAACGATAATAAATGAAGGCTTGGAAGAATAAGCGAGTCCATCAACTCCAACGGCATCACGAGTATAGAACCACGACCTAAGCACCTTACTCGTCGTTCGAAAAGTCTGCAACATGAAAGCGTTGCAGCCAGCAAACGGGTCAAGACATGGAATATCTTTGGCAAAGTAACACATAGAGAATAATAATGGAAATAACTATTCTACATGCATATCGGCTGGTGGAAAGCTCTATGGTTACAGCTTTTTGCGTAAAGCCAATTTTTCCCTACCGCAAAGGAATAAATTTATTTAACTATCATGGTGGTTGTTAAACATTGAGAATGGTTGAAAGCATCCTCAATCCCAATTAAAGTAATCATTATGTAACCCAACAGTATTAATTAAAGTAACATGATGAGATTCACATGATATCCAAGTACTAGATACTCAAGATGTCCATAACCGGGGACACGGCTAACCATGATTAGTTTATACACTCTGCAGAGGTTTGTGCACTTTTCCCCACAAGACTCGATCTCCTCTGTTTGATTTCTCACACTACATGGTGTTTGAGAAACGGATGACCGAGACATAGTTTTTCAGAAGCGCTTGCACCTTACGTATGGGTAGACCGTACCAACCTACAACCCCTACATCTACTAGTTTACCCGTAAGAGTTCGCACAACTTAGTCAACTATGCTAGAGCCCATAGTAGCATGTGGCTACACACGGAAGTTTCTAGCATGAATAATCTCATGATTCCCTTTGAGCCTGGGTGGCGGTCCGAAGAAAAACAGGCAAATCACAGAGCAAGTACCTCAATCCACCCAGATGTGTGTTTAAGTTGCCACCTTAAATAAACCATTAATTTAACAATCTCACATCTGTCATGGATACACTCACCCAATCCACGTCTACTAGCATAGCATGGCATAATAAGTAAACGTAGAAGTAACTCCCAAAGGTTTGATAATAAACAAGAAATAGGTACTACCTCATCTACTTCCCATCCCGCAAATTTAATTAGATCCTAATCATGCAATGTTGGAGGATTGATCTAATGTAATAAAACTGGGTAGTAGAAAAGGTATGATCAAAGTGTTACTTGCCTTGCTGATGATCCGCGAAACCTAGAGACTCGAAGTAACAAAGCGGCGCACTCAAGTATTCTATCACGCACAACCAAACAAGCATACAATAAGTACTCATCTAATTCACAGGTAAAACTCAAACAAAAGATCTAACCAGAAAGTTCAACTTAAGAACTTCGGTTTGCAAAAAGAATCAAATCAAACAAAGCAACGAAAGTCAAACGACGAAAGAAAACAGCTGCGTTTTACCAATCTGGATCTAAGTCAAATTTACAGAGGCAAAAACTTGTTTAAGTTGGTTATCGGAAAGAGGGTTTCGAGACGAAACTCCATGCGCTTGAATCGCCTGAATCCGATAAACTAGCGAAAAGTTATACTAAAACGAAAATCGGATCGGAAATCGCGATCAGAAAAATCACGGATTAAATCCGAGAAAAAGAAAAAGCAGCGAACGAGTTAACGAGCGAGCGTTCGTTAACTGAATCTAATCGACGAACACGTTAAAGCGGACGACGAGCGCCGCTATTTAACCGAACCGAAAATAATAAACCGATCTAATAAAAAACGAAAACTAAAAAAGAAACCGACGAAAACCGACGGAAAACCGAACGGTTTTTCTAAAAAAGCGGTTGCACAGATTACGAGGCATCCTCGGGCGGCGGTCGGCGGCTCACGTGGCGGCGGTAGCAATGGCGGCGGCGGGGCTAGGGTTCAGCGGTTGGATTGTGGTGGCTGGGCTCCCACGGCTTATAAAGCCTAAGCGGGCGAGTCCGGCGACACCACGACCCGTAGGTCGGTTCATTTTTTTAAATAATTTCATGCAGAAAAACAAACGAAAGAAATAGTAAACGGACTCCAAAAATCCCGAAATAAATTTTCCCCGGCTTCTAAAATCAAGCCGGACTAGATGAACATTTATTTGGGGCCTAAATGCAATTTTGAAAAACACGAATTTTTCCTAAATTCAAATAAAATGGCGAAAAACTCCAAAATAAAATCTTATTTGATTTTATTATTAAATCCTCATTATTTCTTTATTTTGGGAAAGTCATTTTATTCCCCCTCTCATATTGTTGTAATAGAAATAACTGAAGATAAAATAATTAAAATCAGATGATCCTATTTTCAAAATTTGAGAAAACTCAAATATGAAAATAACGAAATCCCCAACTCTCTCCGTGGGTCCTTGAGTTGCGTAGAATTTCTAGGATCGAGCCAACAATGCAACAAAAATATGATATGCAATGATGATCTATGTATAACATTCCAAATTGAAAATTTGGGATGTTACAGTATGGTGGCTGTTTTGAGGAAGGTATATGGTGGGTGTATGATACCGGCGAAAGGTGCGCGGTATTAGAGAGGCTAGCAATGGTGGAAGGGTGAGAGTGCGTATAATCCATGGACTCAACATTAGTCATAAAGAAATCATATACTTATTGCAAAAATCTACAAGTTATCAAAGCAAAGTATTACACGCATGCTCCTGGGGGATAGATTGGTAGGAAAAGACCATCGCTCATCCCCGACCGCCTCTCATAAGGAAGACAATCAATAAATAAATTATGCTCCGACTTCATCACACAACGGTTCACCATACGTGCATGCTACGTGAATCACAAACTTTAACACAAGTATTTCTCAAATTCACAACTACTCAACTAGCACGACTCTAATATCACCATATTTATATCTCAAAACAATTATCGAGCATCAAACTTCTCTTAGTATTCAACTCATAAGAAAGTTTTTACTATTCTTGAATACCTAGGATATTAAGATTATTTAAGCGAATTACCATGCTATTTAAGACTCTCAAAATAATCTAAGTGAAGCATGAGAGATCAATAGTTTCTATAAAACAAATCCACCACCGTGCTCTAAAAGATATAAGTGAAGCACTAGAGCAAATGACAAACTACTCCGAAAGATATAAGTGAAGATAAATGAGTAGTCGAATAATTATACAACTATGTGAAGACTCTCCCATTTAAGAATTTCAGATATTGGTATTTTATTCAAACAGCAAGCAAAACAAAATAAAATGACATGACGCTCCAAGAAAAACACATATCATGTGGTGAATAAAAATATAGCTCCAAGTAAAGTTACCGATGAGCGAAGACGAAAGAGGGGATGCCTTCTAGGGCATCCCCAAGCTTAGGCTCTTGGTTATCCTTGAATATTACCTTGGGGTGCCTTGGGCATCCCCAAGCTTAGGCTGTTGCCACTCCTTATTCCATAGTCCGTCGAATCTTTACCCAAAACTTGAAAACTTCACAACACAAAACTTAACAGAAAACTCGTAAGCTCCGTTAGCGAAAGAAAACAAAACACTACTTCAAGGTACTGTAATGAACTCATTCTTTATTTATATTGGTGTTAAACCTACTGTATTCCAACTTCTCTATTGTTTATGAACTATTTACTAGCCATAGATTCATCAAAATAAGCAAACAACACATAGAAAACAGAATCTGTCAAAAACAGAACAGTCTGTAGTAATCTGTAACTAACGCAAACTTCTGGAACTCCAAAAATTCTAAAATACATTGGTGTACCTGAGGAATTTTCCTAGTAATCATCTGAAAAAAGAATCAACTAAATAGAACTCTTCAGTAAAAAGTTGAAGCTAATCTCGTGAGCGCTAAACTTTCTGTTTTTTACAACAAGATCATAAAGACTTCACCCAAGTCTTCCCAAAGGTTCTACTTGGCACAAACACTAATTAAAACATAAACCACATCTAAACGGAAGCTAGATGGATTATTTATTACTTAACAGAACCAAAAAGCAAGAAACTAGGATAAAATTGGGTTGCCTCCCAACAAGCGCTATCGTTTAACGCCCCTAGCTAGGCATGATGATTTCAATGATTGTCGCATAAAAGATAAGAACTGAAACACAAAGAGAGCATCATGAAGCATATGACTAGCACATTTAAGTCTAACCCACTTCCTATGCCTAGGGACTTTGTGAGCAAACAACTTATGGGAACAATAATCAACTAGCATAGGAAGGCAAGACAAGCATAACTTCAAAACTTTAAGCACATAGAGAGGAAACTTGATATTATTGCAATTCCTACAAGCATATATTCCTACCTCATAAATTTTTTAAGTAGCATCATGAATAAATTCAACAATATAACCAGCACCTAAAGCATTCTTTTCATGATCTACAAGCATAGAAAATTTACTACTCCCCACATAAGCAAAATTCTTCTCATTCGGAATAGTGGGAGTATCATAAGAGACTTGAATACTATAAATTGTTTCCACATTAAAAGAGTAATGTTTAGAAAAAGGGTAATCATAATCATGACAAGTTTCATAAATATAATCATCACTACTTTTTATAGCATAAGTTTCATCACAATAATCATCATAAGTAGCAACTTTGTTCTCATCATAATCGATTGAAACCTCTTCCAAGATAGTGGACTCATCACTAAATAAAGTCATGACCTCTACAAATCCACTTTCATAAATTTTATAAGATTCAACATCCTCCAAAATAGTGGGATCATTACTTCCTAAAGTTGACACTCTTCCAAACCCACTTTCGTCAATATAATCATCATAGGTAGAAGGCATGCTATCATCATAACAAGTTTGCATATCAAAACTTGGAAGGCTAAAAATATCATCATTATTAAACATAGCATCCCCAAGCTTGGGACAAACATTAATTTCAGCAAATATATATTCGCAAATATGTCATTCTCATCAAACGTAGCTTCCCCAAGCTTGGGCCTTTTCATATCATAAGCATAATCACTCTCATCATTAATAGTATGGATAGCACCAATAGTATAGCAAACATTATTATCATATTCTTCCAAGCAAGTACCAATTTTTTTTTCAAGATCATAAGAAGTACCATTATCTTCCCAATCATAATCATCACAACAAGCAATAGGCATAACGAGATCATCATCAAGTGCATCATCTTCCACAATTATTTTTGATTCATTTTCATGAGGCACAACAATAATAGGAGCAACATTATTTGGGAGAGATAACTTTTTACCTCTCTTCCTTTTTATTTTCTTCTTCTTCACCACATCATGTGTTGGTACAATCCTCTTTTCGGAGCTCCTTATTAATGAGATTGGTTGAATAGAAGGCTCCTCCTCGTTACCTGATTCATCATAAGAAATAATAGGAGGATATTGGGAAGTCTCTTCCCTTTCGTTAGTGTTCTCTTCATCTTCTATTTGTTTTCTTCTCTTTATGTAATTGGCAATATAAGGATTTTCAATGCAATTCACCGCACAATACATATAAATTTCCTCTAGATCAAAATGAAGAACTCTATCAAGGGCAAATTTTGGAATATCCTTAGTTATACGTTTCATTTCTTCATAACCCAAGAGAAAACTAAGTTCATTATGATGTGCAAGGGAAATCAATTCATCACAATTTTTGGACACGATAAGATCATGAAACAATTTGCATTGGAGCTTTAAATGACCATGTTCATTGCAAAGTTCACAAGGGGCGTGATAAATATTGAATCTTTCAGCGCAATCATCAAGACTTTCTTGCAACAATTTAGTTTCTAAGTACTTATGCCTCTTGCAATATCTATCTTCCCTATTTGGTGTATACTTGCAAACCCAATGCACTCCACAAAAATTGACATGTTTATAGGAGACATTTTCATCATAACTAGTGCAATCATCATTAGTACCATGGATATTCAAGGAGTTCATATTAACAACATTGCAATCATGCTCATCATTCAAAGATTTAGTTCCAAACATTTTAATGAATTCTTCTTCTAACACTTTGGCACAATTTTCCTTTCCATCATTCTCACGAAAGATATTAAAAAGATGAAGCGTATGAGACAAACTCAATTCCATTTTTTTGGTAGTTTTATTTTATAAACTAAACTAGTGCTAAAACAAGAAACAAAAAGATCCTATTGCAAGATCAAAAGATATACCTTCAAGCACTCACCTCCCCGGCAACGGCGCCAGAAAAGAGCTTAGTTGACGGGGTGTGAGTGCCGCTTACCTAGCCTCCCTGGCAATGGCGCCAGAAAAGAGGTTGATGTCTACTACGCAACCTTCTTCTTGTAGACGTTGTTGGGCCTCCAAGTACAGAGGTTTGTAGGACAGTAGCAAATTTCCCTCAAGTGGATGACCTAAGGTTTATCAATCTGTGGGAGGCGTGGGATGAAGATGGTCTCTCTCAAGAAACCCCGCAACCAAATAACAAAGAGTCTCTTGTGTCCCCAACACACCCAATACAATGGTAAATTGAATAGGTGCACTAGTTCACGAAGAGATGGTGATACAAGTGCAATATGGATGGTAGATAAAGATTTTTGTAATCTGAAAATATAAAAACAGCAAGGTAACAAGTGGTAAAAGTGAGTGTAAACGGTATTGCAATGCTAGGAAACAAGGCCTAGGGTTCATACTTTCACTAGTGCAAGTTCTCTCAACAATAATAACATAATTGGATCATATAACTATCCCTCAACATGCAAAAAAGAGTCACTCCAAAGTCACTAATAGTGGAGAACAAACGAAGAGATTATGGTAGGGTACGAAACCACCTCAAAGTTATTCTTTCCAATCAATCTATTGGGCTATTCCTATACGTGCCACAAACAGCCCTAGAGTTCGTACTAGAATAACACCTTAAGACACAAATCAACCAAAACCCTAATGTCACCTCAAGTATCTGTGGGTATGATTATACGATATGCATCACACAATCTCAGATTCATCTATTCAACCAACACATAGAACATCAAAGAGTGCCCCAAAGTTTCTACCGGAGAATCACGACAAAAACGTGTGCCAACCCTTATGCATAAGTTCATGGGCGGAACCCGCAAGTTGATCACCAAAACATACATCAAGTGAATCTCGTGATATCCCATTGTCACCACAGATACGCACAACAAGACATACATCAAGTGTTCTCAAGTCATTAAAGACTCAATCCGATAAGATAACCTCAAAGGGAAAACTCAATCCATTACAAGAGAGTAGAGGGGAGAAGCAACATAAGATCCAACTATAATAGCAAAGCTCGCGATACATCAAGACCGTGCCAAATCAAGAACACGAGAGAGAGATCAAACACATAGCTACTGGTACATACCCTCAGCCCCGAGGGTGAACTACTCCCTCCTCGTCATGGAGAGCGCCGGGATGATGAAGATGGCCACCGGTGAGGGTTCCCCTCTCCGGCAGGGTGCTGGAACAGGGTCCCGAGAGGTTTTTGGTGGCTACAGAGGCTTGCGGCGGCGGAACTCCAGATCTATTCTCGTCTTCGGAAGTTTTAGGGTACGTGGGTATATATGGGTGAAAGAAGTACGTCGGTGGACCTCCGGGCTGTCCCCGAGGCAGGGGGCGCGCCCTAGGGGGGTGGCGCGCCCCACCCTCGTGGGCAGCCCGACTCCTGGTGTGCTTAGGTACTCCGTGGGCTTCTTCGGTCCAAAAATAAGTTCCGTGGAGTTTCAGGTCAATTGGACTCCGTTTGATATTCCTTTTCTTGAACACCGAAATAGGCAAAAAACAGCAATTCTGGGCTGGGCCTCCGGTTAATAGGTTAGTCCCAAAAGTAATATAAAAGTGGAAAATAAAGCCCAATATTGTCCAAAACAGTAGATAATATAGCATGTTGCAATCAAAAATTATAGATACGTTGGAGATGTCTCAACTAACACCAACAATTTGTTTCTCACAATCAATTTTAGCATTAACGGTGTTCAAGAAAGGTCTGCCAAAGATAATGGGACAGAATTCATCTTGTGGGGAACCAAGAACAATAAAATCAGTAGGGTATTTTATTTTCCCGCACAAGACTTCAACATCTCTAACAATCCCAATTGGTGATATAGTGTCTCTATTAGCAAGTTTAATAGTAACATCTATGTCTTCTATCTCTGTGGGTGCTATGTCATTCATAATTTTTTGATATAAGGTGTAAGGAATAGCACTCACACTAGCACCTATGTCACATAAACCATGATAACAGTGATCTCCTATGTTAACTAAGATGATGGGCATGCCAACAACAGGTCTATGTTTATCCTTTTTACCAGGTTTGGCAATTCTAGCAGCTTCTTCACAGAAGTAAATAACATGCCCATCCATATCTTCTTCCAAGAGATCTTTAACCATAGCAATACTAGGTTCTACTTTAATTTGTTCATCAGGTTTAGGTGTTCTAATATAGCTTTTGTTAACCATAGTTGAAACTTTAGCATGTTCCTTTATCCTAACAGGGAAAGGTGGTTTCTCAATATAAGCAGAAGGAACAATTGGATCAACATTATAAATTATAGTTTCTTCTTTAACTGGTACCGGTTCTTTGATTTCTTCTTTAATAGGTGGGTGATATTTAAACCACTTCTCTTTAGGGAGATCAACATGAGTAGCAAATGATTCACAAAAGGAGGCTACTATCTCAGAGTCAAGTCCATATTTAGTGCTAAACTTTTGAAAAGCATCGTTATTCATAAAAGATTTAACACAATCATACTTAAGCTTAATACCTGACTCTTTACCTTCGCCGAATTCCCAATCTTCAGAGTTGCGTTTAATTCTTTCCAAAAGATCCCACCAGAATTCAATAGTCTTCTTCATAAAAGAACCGGCACGAGAAGTATCAAGCATGGTTTGATCATTACGAGAAAGCCGAGCATAAAAGTTCTGGATAATAATTTCTCTTGAGAGCTCATGATTGGGGCATGAATATAGCATTGACTTCAGCCTCCACCAAACTAGAGTGATACTTTCTCCTTCATGAGGCCAAAAATTATATATATAATTCTGATCACGATGAACTAGATGCATGGGATAATTTTTTTGGTGGAACTCCAATTTCAATCAATTCCAAGATCCAATATCATCGCATAGCCTATACCATGCCAATGATTTTCCCTTCAAATATAAAGGGAAAACCTTTTTCATAACTTCATCTCCGGGTAAACCTGCAAGCTTGAACAATCCACAAATTTGTTCTACATATATAAAGTGCATATCAGGATGTTCAGTTCCATCTCCTGCATAAGGATTAGCTAGCAGTTGTTCTATCATACCCGAAGGAATTTCATATTAAATATTTTTAGTAGGTGCAGTAGGTTGAGGGGTAGCTAATTGTGGTTCCGGTCGAGGTGAAGATACCCCGAACAAACCCCTCAAAGGATTGTTTTCCATAGTAACAAGTGACAATAAATTTCAGCACACTATATAAATGTTTCCTTACAAAAGTCCACTTACCAAAGGCGCTTAACTCCCCGAGAAAGGCGCCAGAAAATAGCCTTGATGACCCTCAAGTATAGGGGATCAATTGTAGCTCTTTTCGATAAGTACGAGTGTCGAACCCAACAAGGAGCAGAAGGAAATGACAAGTGGTTTTCAGCAAGGTAGTTTCTACAAGTGTTGAAATTGTAAGTAGAGGAGTAGTTTTATAGCAAGATATTTTGTAACGAGCAAGTAACGATAGTAGTAAAAAAAAGTGCAGCAAGGTAGCCCAATCCTTTTGAGGCAAAGGACAGGCCAAAACAGTCTCTTATGATAAGCAAAGCATTCTTGAGGGTACACGGGAATTTCATCTAGTCACTTTCATCATGTTGGTTCGATTTCTGTTCGCTACTTTGATAATTTGATATGTGGACGGACCGGTGCTTAGGTGCTGTTCTTACTTGAACAAAACTCCTACTTATTATTAACCCTCCCGCAAGCATCCGCAACTATGAGAAAAGTATTAAGAATAAATTCTAACCATAGCATTAAACTTTTGGATTCAATCGGTCCCTTACGGAATAGCGCATAAACTGGGGTTTGAGCTTCTGTCACTCTCGCAACCCATCATCTAATTGCTACTCCACAATGCATTCCCTTAGGCCCAAATATGGTGAAGTGTCATGTAGTCGACGTTCACATGACACCACTAAGGGAATCACAACATACATACAATCAAAATATCGAACACATATCAAGTTCACATGATTACTTGCAACATGATTTCTCCCATGACCTCAAGAATAAAAGTAACTACTCACAAATGAAAATCATGCTCAAGATCAGAGGGGTATTAAATAGCATATTGTATCTGAACATATAATCGTCCACGGAATAAACCATATAGTAAACAACTACAAGATGTAATCAACACTACTAGTCACCTACAAGCACCAATCTATAGTTCCGGTAACAAGATTGAACACAAGAGATGAACTACGGTTTGAGATGAGATAGTGCTGTTGAAGATGTTGATGGAGATTTCCCTCCCCAAGATGGGAGAGTTGTTGGTGATGACGATGACAACGATTTCCCCCTCCGGGAGGGAAGTTCCCCCGGCGGAATTGCTTCACCGGAGGGCAAAAGTGCTCTTGACCAAGTTCCGCCTTGAGACGGCGTCGCTCCTTCCCCAAAGTCCTCTCCTTATTTTTTTTCTAGGTCAAAATTACTTATATACCAGAAGATGGGCACTGGAGGTGGGCCCGGGTGAGCACAACCCACCAGGGCATGCCTGGGCTGCCTGGCGCGCCCAGGTGGGTTGTGCCCACCTGGTGGGCCCCCTCTGGTACTTATTTGCTCCAATATTCTTCAAATATTCCATAAAAAATCTCCGTGAAGTTTCAGCTTGTTTGGAGTTGTGTAGAATAGGTGGCCCGACGTAGCTTTTCCAAGTCCAGATTTCCAGCTGCCGGAATTCTCCCTCTTGGTGTGTACCTTGCAAATTATGAGAGAAAAGGCATTAGAATTACTCCAAAAAGCATTATTATGGATAAAAACATCATAAATAACAGTAGGAAAATATGATGCAAAATGGACGTATCAAAGCGTTACCCATTCACGATCCAGGCTCCATCTTTTCCTCCTCTTAGACGAACAGCTCCGGAGTTGTACACCTCTTCTGTCTCGTAAGGTCCTTCCCAGCGGGACCTGAGCTTCCCTAGAAAAAAACTTGAGACGAGAATTAAATAGGAGAGCCTTGTCCCTCGCAACAAAAGTTTGTTTTAGTATCTTACGATCATGCCACATCTTAACCTTCTCTTTAAACAACCTAGCACTTTCATAAGTACGGTTGCGAAGCCTTATGCTCTAGTTCTAAAGGTAAATGACAAGCCTTACCATATACCATTTTGTATGGTGACATTCCCATGGGATTCTTGTAGGCGGTGTGGTAGGTCCATAGTGTCTCGTTTAGCTTTCCTTCCCAGTCCTTTCTGGACTTCTGCACCGTCTTCTGCAATATCGTCTTCATCTCTCGGTTTGAGAGTTACACCTAACCACTTGTTTGTGGATGGTACGGTGAAGATATTCGATGATTCACCCAATATTTACGCAGTACTCTACTGAAAATTCCCTGTATAAATGGGAACCACCGTCAGTGATAAGAATTTTAAGAACTTCGAACCTAGGTAATATAATTCACATCTGTGTGTTTGGTTGGTAATTCTTCAACCCACTTGGTAGCATAATCTACAACCACAAGAATATGAGTGTACCCATCTGAAATAGGGAAAGGTCCCAAACAGTCCAATCCCCAAACATCAAAGGGTTCACAGACTAGACTATAATTCATGGGCATTTCTTGCCTCCTTCCTATGTTACCTATGCATTGACACACATCACAATTTTTAACAAACCTGTGAGCATCTTTGAAGAGAGTAGGCCAATAGAATCCTGACTGAAGCACCTTGGCGGCATTTCTATCACCAGCATGATGACCTGCATAAGGGATGCTATGACAACCTTCAAGTATGGCATTCATCTCATGCTCTAGAACACAACGCCTAATCATGTCATCCGGCCGAAGCCGATAAAAAAAAGGATCATCCCAGAAATAATACTTCGGGTCACTGAAGAACTTTTTCCTCTGGTGATAATTCATACCATGCGGCATATATTTTCCTACAAGAAAGTTAGCATAATCGACAAACCGAGGTTCTATCTTTTTCACCATACCCAAACTCTCACCTGGGGAGAATTCATTTATAGGGACTGGATCATAAGTTAGCCTTTCCATACATGATAGGTGATCTGCTACTGGATTGTCTTCTCCTTTGCGGTCTACTATATGTAAATCAAATTCCTGAAGCAGTAATATCCATCAAATCAACCAGGGCTTAGCATACTTCTTTGCAAGAAGGTAACGCAAGGCACGGTGATCCGTATGAACTATCACTTTTGAACTAATGATATAAGGAAGAAATTTATCACAAGCAAAAACAATTGCAAGCAAGTCTTTCTAAGTGGTAGCTAAATGTATTTGATCTTCGTCCAAGCTCCTTCTAGCATAAAAGACCATGTTGAGCTTTTTATCGTCTTGCTATCCTATGATGGTTTCGACAACATAATTTCTGTCATCACACATAATCTCAAATGGTTCATTCCATTTTGGAGATTGGATGATAGGAGCTGTGACTAAAGCATTCCTCAACTTTTCATAGGCATGCACACAAATTTTGTCAAAATAATAGGGCACATCCTTGTGCAAAAGTTCAGATAAAGGCTTTGATATTTTGGAGAAATCTTTGATAAACCTTCTATATAAACTAGCGTGTCCCATAAAATTTTGCATACCTTTTATATCTTGGGGGTAAGGTAAATTTTCTATTACCTCAACCCTCTCTTGGTCTATCTCGATGCTTTTTCCTAAGACTCTTTTCCCCAACACTACCCCTTCTGTGACCATAAAGTGGCTCTTCTCCCAGTTCTGCACGAAACATGTTTCTTCACATCTCTGCAAAACTCTTGTAAGATTATAGAGACAATTATCAAAGGATGTACCTTGGACAGAAAAATTGTCCATAAACACCTCGACAATCTTTCCAACAAAATCATGGAAAGTTTTAGAAAAGCCTTTTTGAAAGAGGGTGGTCCACTACTTAGACCAAATGTCATCCTACGGTATGCGTACGTACCGTACACCATGTGAAGGTAGTGTTTTCTTTGTCCTCGGGCCAGATAGGTATTTGCGAGAATCCAGAATATCCATCGAGATAGCAAAAATAAGAGTTGTTAGCCAATCTCTCTAATAACTCATTTATGAACGACAATGGGTAGTGGTCGTTCTTGGTCCACTTACTCAGTTTCCCGAAATCAACACACATTCCATGTCCAACAATAGCCCTAGTAGGGATTAAGTCATTATTTTCATTAGCTACTAAGGAAACTCCTCCTTTCTTAGGAATGCAATGAACTTGACTTACCCATTTACTATCAAATGTAGGGTAAATTACCAGTGCATCAAGGAGACGTATTATCTCTTTTCTTACCACATTTTTGGAGGCGGGATGAAGCCTTCGTTGGCTTTCAATTACTGGTTTAGCTCCTTTCTCAATAGGGATAACATGAGAACAAATGGATAGATGTATCCCCTTTACATCCTTCATTGAGTAGCCTAGAGCCTTACGATGCTTACTCAGTACCACCAATAGTTTCTCCTTTTCTTACCTGAAAGGAAATCTTTCTGTATTATCCATAAATTCATACCTCATCCCTTTGGGTAAGGGTTTCAAAGTAGGAGGAGGTAGTTCCTCGTCTCCTTTTCTTTCCAATACCTCATAGATTTTATTCAAGCATGGGCAAACTATTGGAGTAGCATCCATTATCATTACAATTTCTTCCCTTTCTTCATCTCCAAATAGGAGTTCAGGTCTCACTAATACCTGCTCAACTTCATCTTCTGGTGTTTGGAGATGAATCTCAGCTAATTGATTCACTTTATGTTCTTCATTATCTTGAGCTTCCTCATCATATGGCTTGCTTAATATTGAAGAAAATGGGAATTTAATCATTTCATCTCCCCACTTCATGGAGATAGTTTTCTTCTTGATGTATGCTCCTGCAACATTCAGAAAAGAGGTTCCAAGAACAAATGGGCAATCTTTATGCTCGGAGATCATTAGTACATAAATATCAATGGGATAAATGAGCGAGCCTATTATAATATTGACATCTTTAAGGCCACAAGGTTTCTTGTTGGTTTTATCTACAAGCTTAATGAAAACATCAGGGGCTCAAGAGTACAGGGAGAAATTTCCTCATAGGTTTTTGCATAAATACTGTAGGGAATAATATTGACTGGGGAAACAGGGTCACATAACCCAAAATAGGACTTGCACCCGAAGGAACATGATAAAATTTGTTTACATGCATCCTTACCTTCGGTACAACCTTTAAGATAAGAAGGGGTATCTTTATCTAGGTAGACTTCTTTGTTCACCACTGGTATAGGTGTTGTGAGTTCTTTCACTATATCAACATAACGTGGAGTCCCGCATTGTTCTATCTTAACGCTCTTCTTCCTCTTAGCTGAGGGTGTTCCCTTTGGCTTTCTACCATTTGGCTTACGGTAAGCTTCTTTTCGCCTCTCGGGTGGAGTAGTCTTCTTCTTTATGGCTTCTACCATGCAAATAGCTTTCGACTCCCTGCTATATTTCAAGTACTTTTTCTCTGGAAAATTCAAGAACTTAGAAAAGTCATTCAAAACATGCAACATGGTGTCAGTTTTGATATTTAACTCACGACATAAGTATTTTACTTTTGTAGTTCTAAGGGAAGACTTAATACTATCGTAAACAGGATCAACCTTACTCTTTTCCTTCGAACAAAGGTACCAATTTTCAGCATTATACCTCATCATGTCAAGTAAACTTCAAGCCTCTGATATCTCGGTTCCCAGAAAAGAACCTTTGGAAGCACGATCTAAAGCTTGTTTACTTTGTGAGTCAAATTTACCATAAAACAAGTTAACTATTAAGTAATCAGGATAATGGTGTTCAGGGCATGCAAAGAGTATTTCACGGTACCTTATATATGCATCTACCAAATTCTCACCTTCTCATTGCTCAAAGCTGCTAATCTTCCTTCTTATTGTGTATAATTTCCTTTGAGGATAATAATAAGCATAGAACATAGTCAACAATTTTGACCAGTTCCTCAAGATGTTCACGGACTGACGTTCTAACCATTTGGTAGCTCCTCCATCTAATGAATAAGGAAAGATTTTTGCCTTTATATTTTCATTATTCAGGTCATGCAACTGGAAAGTTCCACATGCAAGGTCAAAATTCTAATATGGATATACGGGCATCCAATTGCATAACCTCGAAATATATTTTCTTTCACCTCATCAACCAGTCAATGGTTTATCTCATATGTTTTGCCAGGTAGATAAGGACCAACTGATATAACATTCTCTCCTCGAGATCACTACAAAAAAAGACACATCGGTGACATTATGGCCCGGACGAAAACTTTTTCTGTCATGGTTATGACACTTTTATGATGATAATTGTGATAAAAACATGTATCATCATGGATGTGGTGGGCTCCTACTTCTATGATAAAAAATTATGACATAAAAATGGCTTTTCGTCTTGGGCGGGCTGGAGACGCACTTGCATGACATTCTTTGGGCAGTCCATGACATAAAAAATCATGGTAGAAGTGAGGGCAAGGAAAATTCCGGGGAGTACCCGGTGATGTCTACAACGCAACCTTCTTCTTGTAGACGTTGTTGGGCCTCCAAGTGCAGAGGTTTGTAGGACAGTAGCAAATTTCCCTCAAGTGGATGACCTAAGGTTTATCAATCCATGGGAGGCGTAGGATGAAGATGGTCTCTCTCAAGCAACCCTGCAACCGAATAACAAAGAGTCTCTTGTGTCCAGAACACACCAAATAGAATGGTAAATTGTATAGGTGCCCTAGTTGGGCGAAGAGATGGTGATACAAGTGCAGCATGGATGGTAGATATAGGTTTTTGTAATATGAAATTATAAAAATAGCAAGGTAACAAACGACAAAAGTGAGCGTAAACGGTATTGCAATGCTAGGAAACAAGGCCTAGGGTTCATACTTTCACTAGTGCAAGTTCTCTCAACAATAATAACATAATTGGACCATATAACTATCCCCCAACATGCAACAAAGAGTCACTCCAAAGTCACTAATAGCGGAGAACAAACGAGAGATTATGGTAGGGTACGAAACCACCTCAAAGTTATCCTTTCTGATCGATCTATTCAAGAGTCCGTAGTAAAATAACACGAAGCTATTCTTTCTGTTCAATCTATCATAGAGTTCGTACTAGAATAACACCTTAAGACACAAGTCAACCAAAACCCTAATGTCACCTAGATACTCCAATGTCACCTCAAGTATCCGTGGGTATGATTATATGATATGCATCACACAATCTCAGATTCATCTATTCAAACCAACACAAAGTACTTCAAAGAGTGCCCCAAAGTTTCTACCGGAGAGTCAAGACAAAAACGTGTGCCAACCCCTATGCATAAGTTCATGGAACCCGCAAGTTGATCACGAAAACATACATCAAGTAGATCACGTGAATATCCCATTGTCACCACAGATAAGCACGGCAAGACATACATCAAGTGTTCTCAAATCCTTAAAGACTCAATCGATAAGATAACTTCAAAGGGTAAACTCAATCCATTACAAGAGAGTAGAGGGGGAGTGTCGGTGTCAAAACCGGCCGATCTCGGGTAGGGGGTCCCGAACTGTGTGTCTAGGCAGATGGTAACAGGAGACGAGGGACACAATGTTTTTACCCAGGTTCGGGCCCTCTCGATGGAGATAATACCCTACTCCTGCTTGATTAATATTGATGATATGGGTAGTACAAGAGTAGATCTACCACGAGATCAGAGAGGCTAAACCCTAGAAGCTAGCCTATGGTATGACTGTTATTCGTCCTACGGACTAAAACTTTCCGGTTTATATAGACACTGGATAGGGTTAGGGTTACACAGAGTCGGTTACAATGGTGGGAGATCTACATATCCGTATCGCCAAGCTTGCCTTCCACGCCAAGGAAAGTCCCATCTGGACACGGGACGAAGTCTTCAATCTTGTACCTTCATAGTCTAGGAGTCCGGCCAAAGATGATAGTTCGGCTATCCGGACACCCCCTAATCCGGGACTCCCTCAGTAGCCCCCGAACCAGGCTTCAATAGCGATGAGTCCGGCGCGTTGATTGTCTTCGACATTGCGAGGTGGTTTCTTCTCCAAACTCCATATACTTGTCGAATAGTGTCCGGCTTAGGATAAATGCTGCGCTCCTTGGCTTCTACGCCCAATAATGGCCATCTTCCACGTGTTTGAATGAATGCGAAAAGGCAGGGTATTTTTACACTTACCCCCCTAGCTACGCAAATGAGCCGCCTATAAAAGGGACGAGGATCTAGATCTGAGCCACACCATCCCCCCTCCGCGAGCTTTCATCGGAGCGCCTCTGACAAAAACCCATTCCATCATGGACAGTCGACGCGGCTCCTCCTCTCGCGCTCCCAGCCCTCAACCTAGAAATTGGGAGAGATGCTCAGTCCCGCATAGCGAGCTGGTTATACTCCAAACCAAGGGATTTCTTCCCCCGACCTTCATGGTTCCGGTTCGAGCCGGACTTGCCACCTACAAGGGCGGAAAGCAAGCGGAGAGTGTCCCCGATCCCTCTAAAGGAGAGCGGGTATGCTTTATCTCTTATCTAGTAAGAGGAGTCAGATTTCCAATTCATCCGTTTCTCCGGGGGATCTTGGAGTTCTATGGCCTCCAGTTGCACCACCTTACGCCTGCCTCCATTTTGCACATCGTGGGCTTCGTGGCCCTTTGCGAACTGTTCTTGGGCATCGAGGCTCATTTTGCGCTGTGGAAGAGATTATTCTGCCGAGTACCCCGTTCTCATGAGGGGTCAATATATCAAGTGGGCGGAGCCGAACTATGGCGCATCGCCGGGACCGGATATCTATCCGGAACCCGAAGAAGGCGTCCAAGACCGGCCTTCGTAATGGTTTTACATGGAGGACGTCCGCTGCCGGATCTGTTGGATCGGCCTTCCGGAGTTTAGCAACGCTCCTCTCAAGAAGCGCCTAAGCTGGCGCCCATGAGCCCCCAGAGGGAAAATGATCGCGACGTCCTTTACTTGATGAGCCGAATAAGATTACTGGCTCATGCCGGATTGACCATGATTGGAGTCATGGCAATCTGCATTATGAGGGGAGTGCAGCCGCTCCAATATAGGGGCCACCCCATGTGGGACTTCAACGGAGAGGACGATGCCACCCGCCATGGCCGTAAAGGGCCGGGATCGGTCACCGAACTGATGAAGACCTTGTCCGCCATGTATAAAGGGGAGGAGGAGGATTTTCTCCGCGTCAGTCCACTAAGCGGGTTTTCTTCGAATAATCCTCGAAGTTGGGTAAGCAAACATCTTTGTGGCCTGTCCGATCCATGTTCCCGTGGTTAAATATCTCATTTCATGGTTTCTATGCAGTAACTGCGCCGGGCCGTGGAGAAGATACACAGCCCGCCCCCACAACCCGAGGATCCGGAACGGTCCCTCGATCCGGCCTCCGAAGAGGACCCGGATATAAATGTGGAGCTGATTGATGGGGTATATCACCAATCGAGCATCGATAATGCCTTGAGTCGCCATTACGGCCGATTACCGGAATACTTCCAACCTCACAGTAATCGAGACCGAGGTCCCAATACTCGATAATGACCCATCCATGCTTTTTTTATCATCATATACCAATGGTGTTTTGCGGGGGTGCCTTGAGGCAGAAGCCGAGCCAGCGGCGGCTATCCAACAAGGGGCAGACGCCCGCAGTTAAAAAAGAAGTGCGGTCCGGATCGAAACTCCACTGCAACTGTATGGCGCGTCACCATATTCCCAGGATTGATTCATGGAAGGCGTACTAACGCTGGTGCTCTTTTCAGGAAAAGAGCGCTCGCCGGACTGAGTCCGGAGAGGTTGCCAATCGAACCTCCGCCAGCCAGGCTCCAAAGCCGGGTCCAGAAGCGGAGGCGAGCACGAGGCGTGCGTCGGATGCTCCTCCGACAGAGGATGCCGACAGACTGTCCGCCACCAACTCCGAGGTGGAGAGTGCCATGAATCACATGCGCCGCCGGACAGTTCTTCGTGACGCATGTTTCTCCCAAGAGGCCTTGAATGCCTTCAATTCGGGAGATGCACACCTCCGTGCCGCTCAAGATGGTCTAGCCAGAGCCACGGAGCAGTATGTAAAGGACATACGGGTGAGGAAATTTGACAGTTATATATGCCAGTAGCCCCCGAGACTTAAAATAGTTAGAATAACTGATTTAAGGATCATTTGTTATGCAGGATCTTACAAAAAAGAATACCCGACTGTCCCAGGAGCTTGAGGAATGCATGGCCCAACTTGAGGCCGCACTAGCCGCTACAGGGGGAGCTACCGAGACCCCATCTGGTAATATATGCCTCAAAAGATAAGTAGTTTATGAAGTGCGGCATGTGTGTAAATCTGACAATAATATTGCAGATGGCACCGGACTAGATCCGGACAAGCAACAGCTCTTGCGCCGGTTGAAGGCCGGCGAGAGCGTGCTTACGAGGGTGCGGCAGGAGAAAAATAACCTCCAAGATTCCAACACCCAACTGGGTGAGGAACTAAAGGATGTTCGTGCCAGCTTGTTCCGACTCCGTAAAGGAGAATCGACCGTTGCGGCATTTTCAAGAAGTGCTTGAACGAACTTTGAAAGAGTTCGGCGAGGAAGGCGACTAACATAAACATGTATGTAGGTTTGCTCACAGTGTCGCCCCGAGGAGGAGATGCCCGATTCTTGGTGATCTTCTTCCCGAATCGGCTACCTGCACGAACGAAGTTCGGCGGTGATGAAAGGCGTCGCCAAGGCCTTGTGGCCATCTATCTCCCCGCCCAAGGCATTGGGGAGCCGGGCAGAGCGGCTTCAAGGAGCACGGCGGCGCTTCCTACTATGGAAGATATCCGCCTGCCGTCAAGGCGCCAGGGAGGCCTGGGCCATGGTAAAGACATGGTACACGAAGGCTGACCCAAACCACATGGCCGAGGTCGGACCTGTGGGGCCTGATGGGAAGGAGATCCCTGTAAGCTTAGTGTACGGCCATGTAGAATTGGCCGCCAAGTATTCCGAGAAAGATTGTAAATTAGATAGCCTATTAGATGGTATTGAGGAGGAATACAATTAGTCGAGTTGACTATGTAATTGAATATGACATGAAAAATGTCTTCTAGCCGGATTGTAGATCGTTTGTCATAGCGGACCTTTTAAGCCGACCTCGGGACCCAATAGTCCGGAGTGTGTCCGAATACCCTCGCGGTTATGGAAGAACCGGGCATGCATGGAGACAAGGCGTAGGGGTCATTATTGCTGTATCGTATAAGTGCCCAACTAGTTATGTTATATTACATGGGTAGTAAGAAACATCTTCCAGGGAGAATAGTTCCGTTAAGGGTTCCTTTCCCTGGGAGGCATGCCCGAAAGTGCATGTCCAAACTGCTAAAAAAAGGCAGAAAATCATCTGGGGGCAGATGGATAAATAGTTAAAAATCATCTTTCAATTCACCGACCGAATAATCCCTTGAGAACGCTAGCTTTCGGCTTCACCCAGTCTGAGGTACACATCCGGCTGACCCGGCAGTAACAATCGCAGAGGTGCTCCCTTTACCACCCAGCCGAACAATCGGGAATGTAGGGGTAAGCACAGGAGACAGGCAACCCAGCTTGGCCAAAACTTAAGTCATATTGATGCATATAATGGTGAATAAAAGGCACATGCGGAAGTTTGACACATGTGTTGGGCATGAAGCCCGTATAAATAAGCTTCTGTTAAAGAAGCTCCCAATTATAATGAGCGCGGACAGTGCGTCAAGTATGTGCAAAAAAAGCGCAAACGAGCCTCTAAAGGCTTCAAGAAGAAGGAGGAGGAAGGAGAGAAATGAAAGACAACAAAAATAGAAAATGTGGACGGAGGAAGGAGACGAACTCGGAGTCCGGCGCTTAGGCGTAGAATCTTCGTAGACGGGTTGCATTCCATGGGTTCGGCTTGAGTCGGTTATTCGATGCGTTTCGCAGACGGTATGCTCCGCCGATCAAGACCTGGTCGATGATGAAGGGACCTTCCCATTTGGGCTTGAGTTTGTCCTTTTTCTTGTCCGGCAGGCGTAGAACTAGTTCGCCAACGTTGTAAGCTTTGGCCCGTACTTCCCTGCTTTGATATCTTCAAGCCTGCTGTTGATAAAATGCGGAACGAGATTTTGCCACGTCGCGCTCCTCCTCCAATGCGTCCAAACTGTCCTGCTGATCGAGCTCGGCTTCTCTTTCTTCATGCATGCACACGCGAGGTGAGTCATGCATTATGTCGCAGGGCAAGACTGCCTCTGCGCCATACACCATAAAAAATGGTGTGAATCCGGTAGTACGATTCGGCGTGGTTCGCAGCCCCCAGAGTACGGAGTCGAGCTCCTCAACCCAAAGTGTCGTGTTAGATTCCTTGAGGGACCGCACTAGTCCGGGTTTAATGCCGCTCATGATTAGACCGTTTGCTCGCTTGACTTGACCGTTGGTTTGAGGGTGATAGACTGAGGCATAATCGAGCTTGATGCCCATGTTTTTGCACCATAATTTGACCTCATCGGCCGTGAAGTTGGTGCCGTTATTAGTGATGATACTATGGGGGACGCTGTAACGGTGCACTACCCCTGATATGAAGTCTATCACCGGCCCGGATTCGGCCGTTTTAACAGGCTTGGCTTCTATCCATTTGGTGAATTTATCCACCATGACCAATAGGTATTTTTGCTTGTGGGTTCCTCCCTTAAGGGGTCCAACCATGTCAAGCCCCTGCACCGTGAACGGCCGGTGATGGGTATAGTTTTGAGGGCGGTGGGTGGCATGTGGCTTTGGTTAGCAAAAGCTGGCCACCGATGCATCGTTGGACTAAATCTCACATCTGCCGGGCCGCCGGCCAATAAAATCTGCACGGAAGGCCTTGCCTACAAGGGCCTGTGTTGCGGCGTGGTGCCGACCCAGTCCGCATGAATTTCAGCCAGGAGGTTTCGCCCTTCCTCTTCGGAGATACACCTTTGAAGGACTCCTGTTGTGCTTTTCTTATAGAGCTCTCCCTCATGGAATTTATAGGCTTTGGATCGCCGTACTATGCAGCGCGCCTCATTTTGGTCTTCGGGGAGTTCCTGCCTAGTTAGGTAGGCTAGGAATGGTTCCGTCCACGGGGCGATGACCGCCATTATTTCATGAGCGGAGGGTGTTATCTTGGTGGCAGAGCCTCCGATTGTGTCAGAGTGTTTGGTGTCAGGCAGTGCGGTTGGGTCCAGATTGTTATTTCCGGACTCCCCTTCCCATAATACGGATGGCTTGAACAGCCGTTCCAGGAAGATGTTGGGCGGGACGGCATCACGTTTCGCGCCGATGCGTGCCAATACGTCCGCCGCTGGTTGTTATCCCGCTATATGATGAAATTCAAGCCCTTCAACCGTCTTGACATTTTTAGGACCGCATTGCGGTACGCTGCCATTTTCGGATCTTTGGCATCAAAGTCTCTGTTTATTTGAGATATCGCGAGGTTTGAATCCCCGCGCACCTCTAGGCGTTTAATGCCTATGGAGATCGCCATCCGGAGGCCGTGCGTATGGGCCTCGTATTCGGCAGCATTATTGGAGTCCGTGATACATTATCCCGAAGGGCGTCTTTGGACTATGTCCCCGGTTGGGGACGCCAGACGACGCCAAATTTCGTGCCGCCAACATTTTGGAGCCGTCAAAGTGCATGATCCAATTGGATTATGCGCCGTACTCTTTAGGGAGTTCGGCGGTCCATTCAGCCACGAAGTCGGCCAAAACCTGCGACTTAATAGCTCGCCGTGGCTTATAGGTTATGTCGAATGGAAGGAGCTCTATGGCCCATTTAGCAATCCGGCCCGTCGCGTCGCGGTTGTTTATAATGTTGTTAAGAGGTACTTCGGAGGCTACCGTTATCGAACACTCTTGAAAGTAGTGTCGCAGCTTCCGGGATGCCATGAACACCGTGTACGCTATCTTTCGATAATGTGGGTACCGGGACTTGCATGGAGTTAGGACAGTGGACACATAGTAAACCGGTTTTTGAAGAGGGAACCGGTGTCCGTCTGTTTCTCGTTCGACGACGAGCACCACGCTGACAACTTGATGTGTTGCGGCGATATATAATAGCATTGGTTCGCCCACGTTACGCGCGCCAGACCGGATTTGTTGCCAATATGGCTTTTATTCTTCGAAGTCCGCCGTGGCGGCATCCATCCACTCGAAGTGTTCGGTGCACCGGAGGAGGCGGTAAAGGGTAATGCCTTTTCTCCCAAACGGAAATAAAGCGGCTTAGAGCCGCTACACATCCAAATAATTTTTGTATTTGTTTGAGGTCTTTTGGAATATCCAATTGTGACAGAGCTCGGATCTTGGCTGGGTTTGCTTCAATTCCTCTACCGGACAAAATGAAGCCCAGGAGCTTTCCGGCTGGAACGCCGAAGACGCATTTTTCCGAATTGAGCTTAATGTCATATTTTCAGAGATTGTCGAATGTGAGCCTCAAGTTGTCTACTAGAGTTTCGACATGCTTGGATTTGACGACCACGTCATCTACATATGCTTCCACTGTTTTGCCGATCTGGTTTGCCAGACATGTCTAAATCATGCGCTGATATGTTGCGCCGGCGTTTTTGAGCCCGAAGGGCATTGTGTTGAAGCAGAATGGGCCGTATAGAGTGATGAATGTTGTTGCCGCTTGGTCTGGCTCCGCCATCTTGATTTGGTGGTAGCCGGAGTACGCGTCGAGGAAGCACAATGAGTCGTGGTCTCCGTAGCATCGATAATTTGATCAATGCGATGGAGGAAGGGATCCTTTGGGCAAGCCTTATTAAGGTCTTTGAAATCAACACATAGGCGCCTGTGATTTATCCTTCTTTGGTACCATCACCAGATTTGCTAGCCATCCGGATGTTTTATATCTCCGATGAATCCGGCCGAGAAGTTTGGCTAGCTCCTCTCCCATGGCGTGTCTCTTGGGTTCGAAAAGCTACCAAGAGCCTGTTTGATCGCTTGAATCCTTTTAGGATATTTAGCTGTGCTCGCCAGCCGACGTGGGATTCTGGCATGTCCGGAAGGGTGCTGAGCAAAAATGTCCCAGTTTTCTCGTAGAAATTCTCGTAGTGCGACGCCTACATCGTGGTTTAATTGTGCCCCAATGGAGGCCGTCTTTGCGAGGTCCGTTGGGTGGACTTGGAATTTGACTATTTCATCTGCTGGTTTAAAAGAGGTGGACTTGGATCTTTTATCAAGTATCACATCGCCCCTGTTCACCGTGGAGCGCATCGCAGGAGTTCCTCGGCCGCTAGGGCTTTGGATAGTGCCTCGAGGGCTAGTGCTGCTGTCTTGTTTTCGGGCGCGAGTGCTATGTTCGGATCACTAGCGAGAGTGATGATTCCGTTAGGTCCGGGCATTTTAAGCTTCATGTACGCATAGTGGGGTATAGCTTGAAAAATTGTGAATGCCTCTCGCCCTAATAAAGCCTGATATCCGCTGCTGAACGGGGCCACTTGAAATGTGACCTCGTCGGACCTGTAATTGTCCGGCGAGCCGAACACTACGTCCAGTGTGATTTTTCCCTGCAAGATGCTTCCCGTCTGGGGATTATTCCTCTAAAGGTTGTGCTGCTTCGCTCAATGCGGTTCCAGTTTATCTCCATTTTTCGGAGGGTTTCCTCGTAGATGAGGTTTAGTCCGCTGCCGCCATCCATGAGTACCTTAGTAAGGCGAAAGCCGTCCACTATTGGACTGAGGACCAATGCGATTGGTGCTCAGGCTGTTCGGAATTTGGGTTCGTCACTGGCATTAAAGGTAATAGCCATGTCACTCCATGGATTTATTGTTGCTACTTGGTAGACTTCGGCAAGGTTGCGGAGTGTTCATTTCCGCATGTTATTTGATGCGAAAGTCTCAAGATCAATTAACACCGTCTTGGTGTTGCGGGCTGGGATTCTGAAGCTAGAAGCTCTTCGCCACTTTTGGCCACCTGCCGTAGTATCCAACATGCTCAAGGCTATGAGTTGGAGTGGCGCCCTCTGTGCTATGAATTTTGCAGGTCCGTTTAGCCAACCCTCCAATGCGGTTCCATTACCCTTTAGGTGGTTTTTGTTTTTGATGTTTAACCCAGGTGCTTGGTGATGATGCACCCTTTTATTTCGGACTAGGGATGTATTCGGGGCGGATTATCCCAAAATTTACTTTCGGTTTTCCAAGCACTCTCCATCACACAAGATTTTTTTGTACTATGGTCACCAAGTCAGCAAAGCGTGTAATTTCGCGACGACTTATGGCGTTTAGGATTCCCTTGTCCATGCAATTATTGCAAAAAAGTGAGATTGCGTCCTCCTCTCGGCAGTCCTTTATCATGTCCATAACCAAGAGGAATCTAGCCCAGTAATGATGTACTGTTTCAGCGGGCTCTTGCTAAATTCAGGATAGATCGCTAATGTTTGGGTGGGCGGGTGTAACTAGATCCGGAACCCCGTCCAATTTAAAACTCAGGGGCCGAGAAGTTTCCGAACTTGGAAGCTTGGATTTTTGAATGCTATCCAATGAATCCAATCCGCCGCCTGACTTTAAATTTAGGGCTTGGTCGACGTCCGTCCCTCTGCGGGAATCCGGCATCGAGGGATCAAGAATCCGGACGTAGCTAGTCCTTAAGATAGAAGAAGAATCGATGTATTGCTCCTCTATCACAGCAACATGATGGGTAGCCTGGGGAGAGTTGATCTCTCTCAGATCGGTTTTAGGCCCGATCTGGTCGTAGTCTGTGGCGACTCCTGTATGCGATGCGATCCAAGAGCTCGTTTACGGAGGAGAGCTCGATCGGATCTAACCGCTCGGCAAGTTCTGAGTTAACGTGAAGATTGGTTTCGATGACCCGAGAAGTCATCGTCGGTAGCGATAACTGGCGGTCATAAGAAAACCACCTAACCGAAGAGTCGACCAAAGTGGCCAAGGCTCCTTTGGCAATAGTATCGTCTTTAAAGACGGATGAGGCATCCTTCCCGACGGGCGACGGCACATAGGAACTCTCAATGAAAGCACCAATGTCGGTGTCAAACCGCGGATCTCGGGTAGGGGGTCCCAAACTGCGCGTCTAGGCGGATGGTAACATGAGACGAGGGACACAATGTTTTTACCTGTGTTCGGGCCCTCTCGATGGAGGTAACTCCCTACTCCTGCTTGATTAATATTGATGATATGGGTAGTACAAGAGTAGATCTACCACGAGATCAGAGAGGCTAAACCCTAGAAGCTAGCCTATGGTATGACTGTTGTTCGTCCTACGGACTAAAACTCTCCGGTTTATATAGACACCGGATAGGGTTAGGGTTACACAGAGTCGGTTACAATGGTAGGAGATCTACATATCCGTATCGCCGAGCTTGCCTTCCACGCCAAGGAAAGTCCCATCCGGACACGGGACGAAGTCTTCAATCTTGTACCTTCATAGTCTAGGAGTCTGGTCAAAGATGATAGATTGGCTATCCGGACACCCCCTAATCCGGGACTCCCTCAGGGAGAAACATCATAAGATCCAACTATAATAGAAAAGCTCGCGATACATCAAGATCATGCCAAATCAAGAACATGAGAGAGAGAGAGAGATCAAACACATAGCTACTGGTACATACCCTCAGCCCCGAGGGTGAACTACTCCCTCCTCATCATGGAGAGTGTCGGGCTGATGAAGATGGCCACCAGTGAGGGATCCCCCCTCCGGCAGGGTGCCGGAACAGGGTCCTGATTGGTTTTTGGTGTCTATAGAGGCTTGTGGCAGTGGAACTCCTGATCTATTGTGTTCCTCAATGTTTTTAGGGTATATGGACATATATAGGTGAAAGAAGTCGGTCAGGGGAGCCACGAGGGGCCCATGAGGGTGGGGGGAACGCCCAGGGGTGCAGGCACGCCTTCCTGCCTCGTGGCCACCTCAAAGCTTCCCTGATGTCTACTTCAAGTCTCCTGGATTGCCTCCGTTCCAAAAATAACTCTCCCGAAGGTTTCATTCCGTTTGGACATATCATCTTCATCAAACATAGCATCCCCAAGCTTGTGGCTTTGCATATCATTAGCACCATGGGTATTCAAAGAATTCATACTAACAACATTGCAATCATGCTCATCATACAAAGATTTAGTGCCAAACATCCTAATGCATTCTTACTCTAGCAATTGAGCACATATTCCTTCCCATCATTCTCATGAAAGATATTAAAAAGATGAAGCGTATGAGACAAACTCAATTCCATTTTTTTGTAGTTTTCTTTTATAGACTAAACTAGTGATAAAACAAGAAACTAAAAGATTCGATTGCAAGATCTAAAGATATACCTTCAAGCACTAACCTCCCCGGCAACGGCGCAAGAAAAGAGCTTGATGTCTACTACGCAACCTTCTTCTTGTAGACGTTGTTGGGCCTCCAAGTGCAGAGGTTTGTAGGACAGTAGCAAATTTCCCTCAAGTGGATGACCTAAGGTTTATCGATCTGTGGAAGGCGTAGGATGAAGATGGTCTCTCTCAAGCAACCCTGCAACTGAATAACAAAGAGTCTCTTGTGTCCCCAACACACCAAAGACAATGGTAAATTGTATAGGTGCATTAGTTCGGCGAAGAGATGCTGATACAAGTGCAATATGGATGGTAGATATATGTTTTTGTAATCTGAAATTATAAAACAGCAAGGTAACAAGCGATAAAAGTGAGCGTAAATGGTATTGCAATGCTAGGAAACAAGGCCTAGGGTTCATAATTTCACTAGTGCAAGTTCTCTCAACAATAACAACATAATAGGATCATATAACTATCCCTCAACATGCAACAAAGAGTCACTCCAAAGTCACTAATAGCGTAGAACAAACGAAGAGATTATGGTAGGGTACGAAACCACCTCAAAGTTATCCTTTCTGATCGATCTATTCAAGGGTCTGTAGTAAAATAACACGAAGATACTCTTTTCGTTCAATCTATCATAGAGTTCGTACTAGAATAACACCTTAAGACACAAGTCAACCAAAACCCTAATGTCACCTAGACACTCCAATGTCACCTCAAGTATCCGGGGTATGATTATACGATATGCATCACACAATCTCAGATTCATCTATCCAAACCAACACAAAGTACTTCAAAGAGTGCCCCAAAGTTTCTACCGGAGAGTCAAGACGAAAACTTGTGCCAACCCCTATGCATAAGTTCATGGAACACGCAAGTTGTCACCAAAACATACGTCAAGTAGATCACGTGAATATCCCATTGTCACCACAGATAAGCACGGCAAGACATACATCAAGTGTTCTCAAATCCTTAAAGACTCAATCCGATAAGATAACTTCAAAGGGAAAACTCAATCCATTACAAGAGAGTAGAGGAGGAGAAACATCATAAGATCCAACTATAATAGCAAAGTTCACGATACATCAAGATCGTGCCAAATCAAGAACACGAGAGAGAGAGAGAGAGAGAGAGAGAGAGAGAGAGAGAGAGATAAAACACATAGCTAGTGGTACATACCCTCAGCCCCGAGGGTGAACTACTCCCTCCTCGTCATGGAGAGCATCGGGATGATGAAGATGGCCACCGGTGAGGGATCCCCCCCCGGCATGGTGCCGGAACAGGGTACCAATTGGTTTTTGGTGGCTATAGAGGCTTGCGGCGGCGGAACTCCCGATCTATTGTGTTCCTCGATGTTTTTAGGGTATATGGACATACTAGGCGAAAGAAGTCGGTCAGGGGAGCCACGAGGGGCCCACGAGGGTGCGGGCGCGCCCAGGGGGGCAGGTGCGCCTCCCTGCCTCGTGGCCACCTTGAAGCTTCCCTGACGTCTACTCCAAGTCTCCTGGATTGCTTCTGTTCCAAAAATAACTCTCCCGAAGGTTTCATTCCATTTGGATTCCATTTGATATTCCTTTTCTTCGAAACACTGAAATAGGCAAGAAAACAAAAATTTGGGCTGGGCCTCCAGTTAATAGGTTAGTCCCAAAAATAATATAGAAGTGTTTAGTAAAGCCCATAAACATCCAAAATAGATAATATAATAGCATGAATACTTCATAAATCATAGATACGTTGGAGACGTATCGGCATCCCCAAGCTTAATTTCTGCTCGTCCTCGAGTAGGTAAATGATAAAAGAAAGAATTTATGAAGTGTGAATGCTAGCAGGTGCACAAGTTTGATAAATGATAATTTCAATCACCTTTTCTAGCATCATTATATGTCATAACAGTAGCTCATCTCATTAAACTTTGCATGATCAAGTAACAAACTATTCACATGTTAAAGTATAGATCATAAACTTTCTTGAAAACTAACAAACCGTGTTATTAGTCATCAAACAATTACACTTCATCTTATTTTCAGGAAGAGTCTATGTCGAGCTTTGATTCAGCAAACTTCACATACTCAACTATCATTTAGTCTTCCATGATTGCTACCACTCAAAGCATATTTTTAGAACAAATAGTATTCATCGAACACAGAGAAAGGTAGGGGCTTAATGATTCGCCTCCCAACCTTTTACCTCAAGGGTAGTGTCAACAATAATAATTCATGATCAAATATATTTGAATGGCCATATATGCTTAGATATTTCCATCACATGATGCTTGCCAACTAAATAGTAGATTGGAATGAGAAGGAATACTACTGACTCTTGCATAAAAGTAAAGATAGGCCCTTCGCAGAGGGAAGCAGGGATTCGCAGAGGTACCAAAGCTCGAAGCAAAAACAGAGATGAAAATAATTTTGAGAGGTATGCTTTCATTGTCAACATAACAACCAAGAGTTCCCAATATCTTCCATACTAGATACATTATAGGCGGTTCCCACGCAGAAAGGTAAAGTTTTTTTACTCCCCCTCCACCAACATTCACACTCCACGGCTTGTCCGAAACAACGGGTGTCATCCAACTATCAACATTCCTGTGGGAGTTTTGTTTAAATTATTTGCGATTTTGTTTTTGATCTTTTGATCATAGGACTGGGCATCCTAGTTACCAGCCATTTTCTCGTGAATGATGAGCGGAGTCCACTCATCGTGAGAATAACCCACCTAGCATGGAAGATACTGACAGCCCCTAGTCGCTACATGAGCGATTCGGGCATACAAAACAGATTATTATTTGAAGGTTTAGAGTTTGGCACATGCAAATTTACTTGGAACGGCAGGTAAATACCGCATATAGGTAGATATGGTGGACACTCATGGAAGAAACTTGGTTCAAGGAATTTGGATGCACAAGCAGTATTCCCGCTTAGTACATATATTTTGGCTAGCAAAGGATTCTAAATAGCAAGCACCACATGTTAGAGGATCCATAACAATATAACTTCTATACAAATATACCCAAGCATAACTCATTATGTTGTCTTCTTTGTCCAACTTCAACTAATTTGCTCAGGTTTGAAAATAATTAATGGGGCTAACAATCATAGAAGATGTCCAAGATAGTATATTTATATGTGAAATCTCTCTTCCTTCAATATTCTTTCATGAATTGTTCAGTGACCAATACAATGTTTGCTAACCTTCAATAAATTTACCACCTCTACTTCTTATATGTGAAGGAATTACTCCCCATGGGAAAGGCATATGAAACATATATAATTTTAGATTTATGACATTCAAATCATTCAACCATTTACTCATAGGATATAAGTGAAGCACACGAGTAAATGACAAACTACTCCAAAAAGATACAAGTGAAGATCAATGAATAGTCAAATAATTATGTAGCTATGTGAAGACTCTCTGTCATTTAAGAATTTCATATCTTGGGATCTTATTCATACAGCAAGCAAATCTAAAGAAAACTACAATGCAAGGATAGCACAACTCATGTGAAGAAGCAAAAACTTAGGCTCAACCGATACTAAATCTCGAAAGCTTCATCCACACCAAACTCAACAAGAACTCGTGAGATAAGTTAGTATAAACCAATGCAAAAACCTTATCATTTTCTACTGTAACAAATCACTAAAATTATTATTCAACATTGTATACTAAATGCCTCTACATATTTAATACTCCCATCCTCAAATAGAACCATTAAACAAGCAAACATATGCAAACGATGCAAACATAACATCAATCTGCCAAAATAGTACAGTCTGTAAAGAATGCAAGAGTATCAATACTTCCCTAAATCCAAACATTATGAAATTCTACCACACTGTAGAAAATTTATCAGAGCTCAATATGCAAAAAGTTTCAACATTTTATCATATTCTGACTTTTCTAGGGAATTTTTGCAACAGTGGTAAACTTTCTGTTTTGAAACAGCAACATGTATACTTGCAAAATAAGCATGGTAAAGGCTATGCTTGACATTTTTATTGAAAATAGAGATGCAAAACATTATTGTAAATGACACCAAGCAAATACTAACAAAATAAATTGATGCTCCAAGCAAAACACATATCATGTGGTGAATAAAAATATAGCTCTAAGTAAAGTTACCGATGAACGAAGACGAAAGAGGGGATGCCTTCCGGGGCATCCCCAAGCTTAGTCTCTTGGTTGTCCTTGAATATTGCCTTGGGGTGCCTTGGGCATCCCCAAGATTAGGATCTTTCCACTCCTTATTCCATAGTCCATCGAATCCTTACCCAAAACTTGAAAACTTCACAACACAAAACTTAACAGAAAATCTCGTGAGCTCCGTTAGCGAAAGAAAACAAAACACCACTTCACGGTACTGTAATGAACTCATTATTTATTTGCATTGGTGTTAAATATACTGTATTCCAACTTTTTTATGGTTTATAAACTATTTTACTAGCCATAGAGTCATCAAAATAAGCAAACAACACACGAAAAACAGAATCTGTCAAAAACAGAACAGTCTGTAGTAATCTGTAACTAACGCAAACTTCTGGAACTCAAAAAATTCTAAAAAAATAGGAAGACCTAGATAATTTGATTATTTAACTGCTTCAATTGGAATCAGTATTTTATCACGTTCTGGTGATTTTAAACAATTGTATTAGTGAACAGAAAGTTTCTGGAATTTTCAGCAAGATCAAATAACTATCATCCAAGAAGATCCTATAGGTCTTACTTGGCACAAACACTAATTAAAATATAAAACCACATCTAACCAGAGGCTAGATCAAAAATTTATTACTAAAAAGAACCAAAAAGCAAGAAACAAAAATAAAATTGGGTTGCCTCCCAACAAGCGCTAACGTTTAACGCCCGTAGCTAGGCATGATGATTTCAATGATGCTCGCATAAAAGATAAGAACTGAAACATAAAGAGAGCATCATGAAGAATATGACTAGGACATTTAAGTCTAACCCACTTCCTATGCATAGGGATTTTGTGAGCAAACAACTTATGGGAACAATAATCAACTAGCATAGGAAGGCAAAACAAGCATAACTTTAAAACTTTAAGCACACAGAGAGGAAACTTGATATTATTGCAATTCCTACAAGTATATGTTCCTCCCTCATAATAATTTTTAGTAGCATCATGAATGAATTCAAAAATATAACTATCACATAAAGCATTCTTTTCATGATCTACAAGCATAGAAATTTTATTACTCTCCACAAAAGCAATTTTGTTCTCATGAATAGAAGTGGGAGCAAACTCAACAAAATAACTATCATGTGAAGCATAATCCAATTGAAAATTAAAATCATGATGACAAGTTTCATGGTTATATTTATTCTTTATAGCATACGTGTCATCACAATAATCATCATAAATAGGAGGCATGCTTTCATCATAATAAATTTTCTCATCAAAACTTGGGGGACTAAACATATCATCTTCATCAAACATAGCATCCCCAAGCTTGTGCCTTTGCATATCATTAGCATCATGGGTATTCAAAGAATTCATACTAACAACATTGCAATCATGCTCATCATACAAAGATTTAGTGCCAAACATCCTAATGCATTCTTCCTCTAGCAATTGAGCACATTTTTTCCTTCCCATCATTCTCACGAAAGATATTAAAAAGATGAAGCATATGAGACAAACTCAATTTCATTTTTTGTAGTTTTCTTTATAGACTAAACTAGTGATAAAACAAGAAACTAAAAGATTCGATTGCAAGATCCGAAGATATACCTTCAAGCACTAACCTCCCCGGCAACGGCGCCAAAAAAGAGCTTGATGTCTACTACGCAACCTTCTTCTTGTAGACCTTGTTGGGCCTCCAAGTGCAGAGGTTTGTAGGACAGTACAAATTTCCCTCAAGTAGATGACCTAAGGTTTATCAATCCGTGGGAGGCGTAGGATGAAGATGGTCTCTCTCAAGCAACCCTGCAACCGAATAACAAAGAGTCTCTTGTGTCCCCAACACACCAAATACAATGGTAAATTGTATAGGTGCACTAGTTCGGCGAAGAGATGGTGATACAAGTGCAATATGGACGGTAGATATAGGTTTTTGTAATCTGAAATTATAAAAAGAGCAAGGTAACAAGCGATAAAAGTGAGCGTAAACGGTATTGCAATGCTAGGAAACAAGGCCTAGGGTTCATACTTTCACTAGTGCAAGTTCTCTCAACAATAATAACATAATTGAATCATATAACTATCCCTCAACATGCAACAAAGAGTCACTCCAAAGTCACTAATAGCGGAGAACAAACGAAGAGATTATGGTAGGGTATGAAACCACCTCAAAGTTATCCTTTCTGATCGATCTATTCAAGAGTCCGTAGTAAAATAACACGAAGCTATTCTTTTCGTTCAATCTATCATAAAGTTCGTACTAGAATAAAACCTTAAGATACAAGTCAACCAAAACCCTAATGTCACCTAGATACTCCAATGTCACCTCAAGTATCCGTGGGTATGATTATACGATATGCATCACACAATCTCAGATTCATCTATTCAAACCAACACAAAGTACTTCAAAGAGTGCCCCAAAGTTTCTACCGAGAGTCAAGATTTAAAACGCAAAGCCAACCCCTATGCATAAGTTCATGGAACCCGCAAGTTGATCACCAAAACAAACATCAAGTAGATCACGTGAATATCCCATTGTCACCACAGATAAGCACGGCAAGACATACATCAAGTGTTCTCAAATCCTTAAAGACTGAATCCGATAAGATAACTTCAAAGGGAGAACTCAATCCATTACAAGAGAGTAGAGGGGGAGAAACATCATAAGATCCAACTATAGTAGCAAAGCTCGCGATACATCAAGATCGTGCCAAATCAAGAACACGAGAGAGAGAGAGAGAGAGAGATCAAACACATAGCTAGTGGTACATAACCTCAGCCCCGAGGGTGAACTACTCCCTCCTCGTCATGGAGAGCGCCGGGATGATTTAGATGGCCACCGATGAGGGATCCCCCCACCGGCAGGGTGCCGGAACAGGGTCCCGATTGGTTTTTGGTGGCTATAGAGGCTTGCGGCGGCGGAACTCCCGATCTATTGTGTTCCTCGTTGTTTTTAGGGTATATGGACATATATAGGCGAAAGAAGTCGGTCAGGGGAGCCACGAGGGGCCCACAAGGGTGGGGGGCGCGCCCAGGGGGGCAGGCGAGCCTCCCTGCCTCGTGGCCACCTCGAAGCTTCTGTGACGTCTACTCCAAGTCTCCTGGATTGCTTCCGTTCCAAAAATAACTCTCCCGAAGGTTTCATTCCGTTTGGACTCTGTTTGATATTCCTTTTCTTCGAAACACTGAAATAGGCAAGAAAATAACAATTTGGGCTGAGCCTCCGGTTAATAGGTTAGTCCCAAAAATAATATAAAAGTGTTTAGTAAAGCCCATAAACATCCAAAACAAATAATATAATAGCATGAATACTTCATAAATTATAGATACGTTGGAGACGTATCACCCGGTTACGGTCGGTGGTCGGGGCCGAGCAATGCATTGTGGTTTGTGCATTTCTCTCGTACGCGCATGTGTGTGAGAGGTGTTCGCTAACTGAACCCGAGCGAGGCGTTCGCTTACTGAACCCAAGTGATCGCACTAGCTAGCTACTACTGAACACGAGCGATCGATCCCACTACCTACTGAAGCCGAGCGATCCCTTCCCTGCTAACTGAACCATAGTGATTCCTTCGCTATAGCTAACTAAACCCGGCTGATTCCTTCGCTGTTGCTGCTAACCGATTCCGAGAGTTCGATTGTTGTTGCGACTTACTGAAGCTGATCGAGCCCTCGTGCGAGATGAACAGTGCCCGTTGTTGCCGCGCATGCGAAACGTAGAATGAGTCAAAATGTGGTGAGTCAAGCTAGTTGATTGGTTTTCGATGAATAGTTCCCGGTGGGGGTTGGATGAACATGACCCCCTCCATGTAGGCGGTTGCCGCTGGATGAACAAAACCCCGAGGAGGCCGCCACACCCCTCCCGGTTGGGGGTGGATGAACAGGACCCCATGGAGGGTGGATGAACACTAGCCTGTGGAGGCTGGAAGAAGTCGACGGTGGATGGACAGTAGCCCGTGGAGGCTTTAGTGAGGCAGTACACGGTGGAAGAACAGTTGCCTGTGGAGTCCGGTTTTGTGGTATGCCACACTCCTCCTGATGAACAGGACCCCGTTTTGACCGTAGGCAGTTGGAGGAAAGACTGTTTCCTTTGTTTTGCGGTACGCCACACCCTTCCTGATGAACAAGACCCTGTTTCGACCGTACGCGGTTGGAGATAAGTCCAGTTTCTCCGTTTTGCGGTATGACAGGCCCTTCCTAATGAACAAGATCCCATTTCAATCGTCGGTGGTAGTATAGAAGGTCGTTTTCTCCGTTTTGTGGTATGACAGACCCCGTTTCGGTTGTTCCGTTCAAGCAGTTGGCTCCCGTTGAACAGGGCACATTTCGACACATTCAGTTGCCTCCCGATGAATAGGAGGTCATTGTTGTTGTTCGTGTACATGAGCCCTGGTCGTACGTATGCGCAGGTAGGCTTTCAAGACCCTGTAGGTATGTACGTACGTGGCCATATTTTTTGTAGCGTGGTTGTACTTACGTGTACACAATTTAGATGGGGCTTCCTGAATTGCTATGTCGAGGGCTCTACTATGACACATGTCGCTCTTTACATGCCCACAATTCATTGTTGCAGAGAAACTGATCGATCAGTATGTACATACACATTCGCGACCAGACAGACAATGGTACGTACGCTTCAACCTGGTGTGTCCCAGCTGTCAGGGGGATAAGAGGCACTTTCTTGCGTTCGAAGATATCGCTGGTGGGTCCCAGCTGTCCGGGGAAGGAATCTTTTTTGCGCGTAATATGGAGGCGCCTTCTTGCATCCGAAGATGTAGCTGTTGGGTCCCAGCTGCCACGGGGAGGAAGCTTTTTTTCCGCGTAATAAGGAGGCACTTGCTTGCGTGCGAAGATGTCAGGGGAGAAATATTTTTTTGCATGTAATATGGAGGCACTTCCTTGTGTCCTAAGATGTAGCTGGTGGTCCCAGCTATCAGGGGGAGGAAGCTTTTTTCCTGCGTAATAAGGAGGCACCTTCTTGCGTGAGAGGATGTAGCTCATGGGTCCTAGCTGTCAGGGGTAGGAATCTTTTTATTTCGCGTAATAAGGAGGCAAGTGTGGCCATGGACCATGGGTCCCTACTGTCATCCTCCCACGTACATCCCTCTTCTAATGGCTGTCGTTGGTTGACAATGCCGCGCCAAGAGAACCAACGTGGTGGACGTCAACGAGGCCTAGGAAGGGAACGACCCGGAGCTGGCGAAGACACAACAGTGGATGCCCACGGAGCAGAGTAGGAGGGTTGACTGGTTCGGCTGTGGTGTGAGGCTGCCGTTGCCGGAGAATAACAAGAGGTGTGGGTGAGTAGAGGGATGGCCTGGACAACGATGCGAGTAGGGTGGGATAGTGAGGTATGCGCGGCAGCACAACCGGCCATGGGAGGCGGGAGCAGGCGGTCTCACCGGGCAGTGGTTTGGGAGGCTGAGGCCAGAATCCGAGACTGAAGAAGCACGACAGCCATTGGATGGACACAAACTTCAAAATATCGGATATCGGGTTCATATCGATTTGGCCTCGACATATCGGATGCCGGATATCAGGCGATATAGCGGGCGATATGTAGATATATCAGAGAAAGCATGTCTAGTTTTTTTCACTATTCTTTTCAAAAAATGTGTTTTTAGTAAAACAAAATGTATGATGTCAATGCTTTAACATAACACTTTTAGATTCCTAGTTCATTAACTTGTTAATTAAGAAACTATTAAGGAGTGATTCACAACCCTTACTTTATGATTAAAAACAATACGATATATATGCATTCGTACAAAGATTATGCATGACTTTGATAATATATGAAGTTGTAAATGCATAATCTTAGTTCACTGCTTTCAAATAAAGAATTGTTGTAATCTATGTACCGATCTATATCGGTGAACATATCTGCCTAGATATCGGCTATACCAGTCGATATTTCGGTCCATATCGGATGATATGTTTGAAAATGATATTTACATAATGATATGTTATGTTCCTATCGGTAGAGCCCCAAAAGTGATATATCGGCCTATATATAGGTCGTATCGGCCTAGATTTAAAAGCTTGGATGGACATCCAATGATCACTGCTGCTAGAATTGTGTTGACTATAAGTTGACAAAGCCTTGCGTACCGTCAAGTTAATAGGCCAAGAAGTCAGCATCACATCTGTGGCGAAAAATATACAACCCATTTTCTATTTTTAATAATTCACAACCCATTTTTTAATTCTTATGGAATTTACTGCAACCCATTTATTGTTTGTTAACATTATAGCCCATTTTCTAGCTGGGACCAGGGTTAAAAAAATTGGACCGGATTTCCCACATTTTGGTGGGGTCCGAACTATTTTTATCCCAAAATTTCGAGTTAGATTCAATGTAATTTCAAAACAAATTTATATTTGGTTAAAATACAATAAAATTTTGCGCGTGCAACAAAAATGTAATAAAATTAAAAATCTCAAAATCTAGAAAAAACTAATTTTGAAACTAATTACCGTTCGCTGTGTTTTTATTTACAAACGATTTATTATTACTTAAAGCCCATTTTATGGGCAAGCCGAATGCATCCCTCCTCGTCTTTGCAACCTAGCATGGCGGAGAAAAACAAGTTGGCCTGCATTGGGTATTCGTCAACAAAAATAAAGTTGGGCTAGCCTTTTTCACAAAGGAAAAAACACCTAGGCTTGTTATTTGGTCAAAATAAAATAATAGCCCGGGCTACACGGGCCACTACCCCCGCACAGCTCGGTTGATACCCTGCTCTGGCTCAGCACCAAAAAACATCGCTAAAAAACTGCACGAGCTGCTGGGTTCCTGCTATCAACCACTCTTTGTGCAATTCTCTTTTTTATTGACTACGTTGACAATGGCGTGGGACCCAAATGTCATGAAACCATTAGGAGGAAGTTTTATTTTATTGTAGTAACAAGGAGGCACTTGCTTGCATATGGCCATAGCTGTCGTGGGTCCCTACTGTCATCCTCTCCACGTACAGGTGATTCCTCTTGTTTGTTGACCATGTTGACGACGCGAGACTGCGGCGCCACGACAAGCACAACAAGGCGAAGGACGATGGAGAGGGCCTCGCAGGCCCTACAGATGGCCTAGTACAGCACCGGCTGCTCATTAAGAAAGCTAGGATCAGCATCCCCCATGTCCACGACGACATTGTGTTGGTGCAACAAACATCTGCGTCGTTGATCTGACTCGTACACAAACGTGCTAACGATCATACAGCCAGCACAAACGTGTAATGCAAGGCCAAGCCAGAGAAGCCGCTCTTTGTGAGATCATGGAGCGCATCAAGGATAGCAATACATCAGGATATTGCCTTGGGGTGGACTCCCTTGCCGGACAGGAGATCCCGACCAGGTCGAGACCCCCTGGGAACAAGTCTAGAATTGTCCCGACAGGACTTCCGGGGCTGCCAAGACTAAAACCCCTCCAAGACGCCACCGCTCCACCGCACTGCGACACCAGTCACTTATCGATGCGGTGTTAAACCCCCCAGGCGATTAAGTGGCATTCGCTAAGCACGTGGCAGCTTGCTGGAAGATAGATCACCCCCATTTGACACTTTTCGAGAGGCGTGTCAAGATGATAAGCAACAGATGGCTAAGCGATGGAATAAGCTTGCTGGGGATGCACCCCCGCACGCCACCTAAGGTAGCATTTATGGCATTTTGTCCTAAGTGCCAGAGTTAGGTATGATAGCACTATTGGCTATCTAATCACAAGATAATGTCTGTTTCGCCATTGTGGTTACCCCTTGGACTATAAAAGGAGGTCCAAGGCAACCTAGAGAAGGATTCGGACCATCTCACACTTGTAGACACATAGCAGCTCTCCCTGAGACCACCTTGCCGGGTTTGAGCCCTGTGTGTTGCCGTGTCCCCCCATTCAATCCACCAAAGCAGGAGTAGGGTATTATGCTTTTCAGCGGCCCGAACCTAGGTAAAAACTGCCAGAGTCCCATCGTCGTGTTGTCTCATGACCTCCGCTCTTTGTGCAACGTGATCTCCCCTTGCCGAACCACAAGAGGCCGGTGGCCCCATAGGTGATCGTGTTCGTCCACGGCATCTTTGGTGCGCCAGGTAGGGGGAATCGCTTGCGCGAACCCAAAGTTGTGAACAGCGCATCAATCTTCATCATCATATTCTCCATCCATGGTGCCCAAGAAGAAACCCGGCGCGACCGCGCACCCCTCCACTTCGAAGGCCCCCTCGCACGCAGCTGATACGTCTCCAACGTATCTATAATTTTTGATTGTTTGATGCTGTTATATTATCATTCTTGGATGTTTTACAATCATTTTATAGCAACTTTATATCATTTTTTGGGACTAACCTATTGATAGTGCCCAGTGCTAGTTGCTGTTTTTTACTTCGCAGAAAATCAATACCAAACGGAGTCCAAACGCAGCAAAACTTTTTGGTGATTTTTTCTGGATCAGAAGACACCTGTTGAGCCAAAGAAGAACCAGAGGGGGGCTCCGAGGGGAGCACAACCCACCTGGGCGCGCCTGGGGGCCCAGGCGCCCTGGTGGGTTGTGCCCACCTCGGCCGCCTCCCACACCGCCTCTGTTCTATAAATACCCCAATATTCCAGAAACCCTAGGGGACTCGACGAAAAACAATTCCAGCCACCGCAAGTTCCAGAAACCATAGATCCAATCTAGACACCATCACGGAGGGGTTCATCATCCTCATTGGTGCCTCTCCAACGATGCGTGAGTAGTTCATTGTAGACCTACGGGTCCGTAGTTAGTAGCTAGATGGCTTCCTCTCTCTTTTTTGATTCTCAATACAATGGTCTCTTGGAGATCTATTTGATGTAGCTCTTTTTGTGGTGCGTTTGTTGGGATCCGATGAACTTTGAGTTTATGATCAGATCTATGTTTTTATCCATGAAAGTTAAATAGTCTTTTGATCACTTATATGCATGATTACTTATAGCCTCGTATTTCTTCTTCGAATCTTTGGTTTAGTTAGGTCGACTAGATCGATTTTTCTTGCCATGGGAAGAGGTGTTTTGTGATGGGTTTGATCTTACGGTGCTCAATCCCAAAGGATGTATGGGGAAATGACACGTGTGTATCGTTGCTATTAAGGATAACAGGATGGGGTCTATTCCTACATGAATAGATCTTGTCTACATCATGTCATCGTTCTTATTGCATTACTCTGTTTTTTCATGAACTTAATACACTAGATGCATGCTGGATAGCGGTCGATGTGTGGAGTAATTGTAGTAGATGCAGGAGTCGGTCTACTAATCTTGGACGTGATGCCTATATAATGATCATTGCCTGGATATCGTCATAATTATTTGAAGTTCTATCAATTTCCCAACAGCAATTTGTTTACCCACCGTATGCTATTTTTCTTGAGAGAAGCCACTAGTGAAATCTGTCGCCCCCGTGTCTATTTTCCTATCATATATTTTTAGATCTATTTTGCTATTCGCCCTTTCCATTTATTTGCCACTTTTGTTTTCAGATCTATATTATCAAAACCCTGAAAATACCTCACTAAATTTTATTTGCTTTTATTTGCATCTATCAATCTACTACAATTTTGTCCCGTCCACTTGACAATTTCTGGCACCGTTACCCGAAAGGGATTGACAACCCCTTTAACACGTCAGGTTGCAAGTATTTGTTCTTTGTGTGCAGGTACCGTTTACGTAGTGTTGCGTGGTTCTCCTACCGGTTCGATAACCTTGGTCTCATCACTAAGGGAAATACTTACCGTAGCCGTGCTGCATCATCCCTTCCTCTTTGGGGAAATACTGATGTAGTTTAGGCTGCATTAGCAGCCGCTAACGCCGTAGGCGCCGCGACATCGTTGGGCGAGGCGGGTACCATGGGTGACGCGACCAGTGCAGGCTGCGCCTTCGTTGTATCCCCCATGGCCGAAGCCGGGGGAGGAAACGCCGGGGTGGGCAGCATCAACAGCATCCTGACGAGCTTGGCCCAGAAGCCGCGGGTAGAGGGAACACCCAGTCTCTACCTCCCCGCCGCATGGGTGAGCGCAGCCGCAACAGCGATGCCCGCTCTGGCACAAGCCGCGATCCTCTAGTTACACCCACCATGGGCATGGCATCAAGGCGCACACCTTGCCCAGAGCAAGATGGGCAAGGCGGGGCACTGAACGGAGCTGTCGACCCCCAAGCACGACCTGCTCATCACCAGGCCGCCTTGTCGATCGGTTCACGGCGGCAAGAATGCGGCGACTCCTGCTGGTTCTACTAGGATTCGAGCGACATCGTGGTCCGCCTCATTGGCCATGCCAAGCACTGCCTCAGAAGCAATGGCGTGGGCCCAACTCGTATTGAATTTTCCACCGGCGGCTGACAAGATGGATGAGTGGAGGGCCACCATCCAGAGCTTACTTGGCTTCACTGATGCTCATAAATCACAGCATGCGGCGCAGTCGCGATGTCCGCGAACGATGACGGCGGCCTGGGCTGATGGTCGCATTGAGGGGGCTACACCAACAGTGCAATCCCCTCCGCGACGACATGTCCTGGGGCAGCCTTCGCAAACTCAGCGTGCTGACGAGCCTGACGAGACATCGATGGCTTCGTCTGGCCCGCGAACTGTGGTGACCGATTCTCCGGGTGTTAATCCCAGAAAGAATGGCCCTTGTGCTTACCAGCCCCAGGATAACTGTTAGCTGATAAGGCACCAACTTGATACAGAAATTCCAAGCAAAAAAACAATATAAGTAGTACAAGACCATTCTGGTCTGTGGGTACAACAAATGGTTTCTAAAAGTTGATGGCGGAAGTGGGTTATGAAACATCCTCGTCTATGGGTCTCCATTTCCCATAGGAACAGCTGACCAGGTTGACTCCTATCTTCGCGAGACTGCTATCACCATTGCCTAGGTTCCGGGGCTGTCATCGCAACGCTCCTCTCCAAGCAAGAAATCTGGCCAAGACAATAGCTAGGGACAAGCCAGTGAGTACTTTGAATGTACTCGCAAACATTATGAAAACAGGCATAATTTAACAATGATGTGCTGAAAATATATTATGCTCAGGACGTTAGTCACATAAGATAAATAAAACTCTGATGCGTGCAAGCATGTTATTTGTGAATATGCAATAATATGGTAGTATCAAAATTATGAAATAAATAATATAAAGGGCTTCAAAAGAAATGCCGCAATCGGGCGTCTGAGTGACACCACATAAAGGGCTTATAAATAAACAAAAACAATGCCGCAGTCGGGCGTCTGAGCGACACCACATAAAGGGCTTATAAATAAACAAAAACAATGTCATGATCGAGGCGTCTAGCGACACCACATGAAGGGCTTATAAATAAACAAAAACAATGCCGCAGTCGGGCGTCTGAGCGACACCACATAAAGGGCTTATAAATAAATACAGTGAATATCCAGGAGGTAGAACCATCCCAGGGATATTCAATAATACAAATAAAATCACGGGTTAGTCAACCATAATAATAATAATAATCATAATTATCACAATCCACAAGTTGTGAAATTCAGTTCTGGTTTAACAGTTTCATCTCCGAAGTCCGACACTAAGACCGACACTTGACCCATCCCGCATCGTAATCCTTAACCATGGACACGGCTATTCGAATAGGTTTAATCTCTGCATAGGGTGTACTCTTTACCCACGAGTAACGGATTCCTTTAGTCCATCGGGACTAATTCCGTCTACGGTCTTTTTGTTGAAAACACACCTAACTTGCACACACCAGCTTAACCCACATGTGTCTGGAATCACCCACGACACCTGTTAAGCAAAACTCTAAGTGGGGAGGCTACAACCTCGACGTAACATGGGATCACAAAATTTATATCGCCTTGGCAGATCGGGAGCTACCCCCTTTCAGCTACAACCGAAACACCCGTGCTCCCGGACCCGGTGGCATGACTACCGGATGCCTCCAGTATCTTCCACCACGGCCTCTCTGTACGGCGTGTGCTAGGAAAGGGGTTGACAACTTACTGAACCGGACCCTACTTGTGGTAGGGACGAGTGGTAGTACGAAGCAAGTATGGGGGTTACTGGCACAAGACTCGATATATACTACGACTCAGAGGTTGCAATATTTCCTGCAAGATTAGTATAACAATGCAATTACTTCAAACAACAGATAGAAACACCATGCGACATATCCCCTCATGCCATACCGGACACGACCGTCTCGACGGAGGACTAGGGGCAAGACCGTGCCTACCCAAGACAGAGGCCTCCCTTTCTTTCCTCCCGGTAGGCATGAAAGGCACATGACGGTGATTTCTATCACAATCATATCAACTCCATTTGAATGAAATTCTTAAACATGCATTCATGAGTAGGAACACCTCCTCACATAAAATGACGTATGCTCGTGTCGGGGGGTGTTGCCACTGTGCCAAGCAACATACACAAAAATTACACCAGGGTTCAGAATGCTTGCCTTCAAGTCATGGGAAAGGCAAGGTGCATTCCAAAACATCTTGAAATCTTCAAAAATCATATTTAAAAGAATATATAAGAATTAACACACAAAAACAAAACAAAACAAAAAGTTGTTTTAGAATTTTTTCAAATAAATCTTAAAATAAACTAGACAATATTTGAGAGAGGTAGGAAAAAGAATCATTTGATTTGGAGTTGTATTTAAAAAGATACAGCTGGTCAAAGTCCTGGTCAAATCTGATTTAAAATAAAACAGAAAAACAGAAAAACGGTTCGATTACTGACCACGTCGAAGGCGCATTTTGGAAACGCACTTCCACTTAACCCACGTGGATTGCGCCTGGGTCAATGACAGTGGGTCTAGGGGGCCCCACTGGTCAGGTTTGACCAGTCTCCTTCCCTCTTCTTCCTTCGGCCGAACAGAGGTGGGGACTCCGGCGATCGTCGCCGGCGTTTGGCGGCTCCTCGCGGGCTCCAGATGGTCGGGATGGATCTGCAAGACCGGGGCGGTCCTACCGGTGGTCGCTGGGTCAGCGGGGACGGCGTGAGCTGCCGGCGGCGAGCTTCGCGGCGGAGGAAGCTTCGGGGACAAAGTGATTTTGGGGCCGCGGTGGTTCCCGATGAAAATCGAGTAGGGGAAGGGTTCAGAGGAGGAAGAGAGGGTTTCTGGTGAAGAGATTGGAGAGGGGGAGGCCCTGGTTGCGACGAACGGAGCCGGGAGGCGGCGGTGGCCGAACTGACCGGAGAGGTTGAAGATGACCTGCTCCCCTTCAATTGGTGGCGATGTGGGCGCTTAGTGAGACGGGCGTGAGGCTTCCCGAGGGCTCGGAGACGCCGGGGCTTCCTTATATAAGCGTGGCTAGGTCGGTCCGAGGTGGCCGGAGATAAGAACGGCGGCGAACCGACGTTCTGTAGCAGCAGGGGGACGTGGTGACGACGGGAGCTAGCCGACGAGCGAGGGGATGAGCTTGCGCTGCTCACAGGGGCAGGTGGCGAGCCGGGGTAGCTTTGGCGTCGCCGACCGTGGCAGAGGCGCGTTGCGGACGCCGGCGTGCCGCCAAGAGCTCTGTCGGTGGTGCTGTGGGGTGCCAGGGGTGGTCGGGGTGGCGTGGCGGTGCAGGGATACGTGGTGCTCTAGCAACTGTTGGCCAAGGGCCGGAACGGGTGCGGGGCGAGACGCGGCGGCTCGGACGCACGTGCGTGCCAAACGCACGCCCAGAGCACGCCCGGGACATGCTCGACGAAATGCCAGGGCATCCTAGAGGTCGTGGTTGAGGCTGGCAATAAACAGAACTAGTCTAGGATGAGCAAGGGGATCAATGGACATGGTGGATTGGTCAGGGGCTCAAGTTCACCATGTAAACCTGAAGTCATGTCAAATCTGGCTGTGCACTCAGGGTGTTTGACAAAATGCCAAAGGCACCTAGGTAGTTCTTGGAGTGGCCAAATTCTCCAGATCAATGTCTCTGTGGATGGATAACAGGGTGTTGAAGTTAGTTTGACAAAAGCAAAAACTTGTTAGTGCAAGTTATGCAAAACTTTAGTTCTGGGCAGGAAGTGAATGGCACTGTTTCATGAACCAAAAATCTTCCAAAGGGTCCACTCTTCTGGACTTAAGAGTTTGGCAAGGAGGACTATAAGTAGGAAAAGGAATTATAGATAAAGAAGCAAGTTAGGAGATGGTTGCAGTACAAATCACCAAATGGCACCAGAATGAAGATGATGATGATTCCCTAAATTTTTCCAAAGAACAACACTAGGTTTTTGCATAAAGTTGGATGTCATGCTACCACTGATATCCCATAATTTTGGTGGAGGCTCTAGGGAAATATTTAATTGGGTTGTAGTGCAAAAATGTCCACTGGACCAGATTTGAAAAATAGGTGTAAAACTCAAAATATGCAATGAAATAATTATATTAATGCACACAAGTGATTTAGAGACATCGCATGACATCTCCAAATTTTGGTTGGAATATTAGTTAAAGTAATCAACTGGTTGCAAGACAAACAGAGCTCCAAACTTTAAAACAATTCATTTTTAATGATTAAAGCTCAGCGTGAAATAATTTACTAAATATTAAGAAAATGTTTTAATGAGATGGCATAGAAGTCCAATATAGTTTGGAAAGCTCCACTTGGGAAAAAGACAAAACTCCTTAACAATAAAAGAAGATTTCTGAAATCAACAGAAATAAAAATTTTAAAACTCCTGGCAAAAATTTTAATATTGAAAACTTGGCTAAATTTTTGGGGTGTTACAACTACTACCCCCCTTAAGAAAAATCTCGTCCTCGAGAGTTGTTAAGGGTTGTAAATAAAAATACTTTTACTTGCTCAAAAGATTATTTTACTCAAGCGGTAAAAAAAAGCGGCTACAGTGAGAGGACAATAAGTGGTGCAAAAATACAGTATGGGATACTGGCGCGGTGTGGGAAAAAAATCCACGGTTTTGGGGAAAACTAGCGATTTCTACACTGGACATAAATTTAGAATAAATTTTAAATCTAAAATACACTGATGCACCTTTGAGAAACAGTGCTCTCTCCTGGTCGACCAGTGGACCCGGGCCCACGGTCAGTCTCTTCTCCTCCCTCCGGCTCCTTCTTCTTCCTCTCTCCCGTGCACTCTCCCGCGCTTTCTCCACCGGCGACGCCTAGCGCGTAGGGCACCTAGGCCGTACCGCGGTAGTGCGCGGCGTGCTAGCTGCCGGTGCAGCGTGCACTCACCTCGCGGGCAGTCTTGTCGGCCTTTGCTCATGGATTCGCCTCGAACACCGTGACCGGGCGACGAGCGGCGCTGGTGGACCTCGCCCACCGTACACTGAGCTCAGGCTTATAAAACGACCGCGGCGTTCTCCTCTTCCTCCTCACACCTGGCCTCGCTCCTCCTTCTCCTTCCTTCTCCTCTGTTCCCGCTGACCGGAGCTCGAGGTGAGGCTCTAATGGCGGAGGTGGCGCCGGACTGGTATGTGATCCTGCTGTGCGGAGGGTTGGCAGCGGTGCTGGGGTTCTCGGTGCTCCTGTGCGCGATGATCCACGATGATCATCGCGATGCCGCTGCTCGGTTGCTGGCTCTCCGCGGTGGCGGTGACCACGATGAGTAGGTGGGGTGTGCCGGGTGATAACTGTGGTCCAGAGGTGTTTTAGATAGGTGCGGCACAGTTTGCAAAATTTTTGCAAGCGGTGTACGTGTCCGTGTAATCGTGGTGGTGAGTCTGCTGCGTTGGGGCTGTGTGAAATAAATAATCTATGCCGTGAGAAAATATATGATGTGGCAACTCAGGGAAAAGAAACTTCATTCCAGGATTTCTCGCGAGAGGAAACAGTAATACATTAGAGTCAAACCGCGACAGAGTTGCTTACATTAATGATTCGCTCGTCGCGAAAGTCGGGGTACTAAGCATAAGTTACAAAATAGAAGTTGCAGTAATAAAAACAGCGGTGCATCTAAATTGAAAATGGTAACTGGACGGGGTCCCGAGAAAATGTTTCCGGCACTGGGATACACTCTTCTTCTATCGGAGGAAGTGGATTGACCAGTCGATGAATGTGTCTCTCCTGGTCGGGCCTCAGTGATCTGCCGATGGCGATCTGAGGATTTAAATCCGCGAGGCTTTGCAGATAACCCATCACATGTTGGGTTAAACGTTCTTGAGCGATGACGTATTGGACGAGGTTGGCCAAGACTGGGTCTCTCTCAATACGTCCACCTGGAAAAGATGTTACTCCTCCGGGTCTTTGCAGCTCGGAAAATAATAATACCCTCGTTACGGGCATAGGGTACCGTGAATCGAAGGCGAGCAAGCGCCTTCATCTGCAGCAGCTTCTCTGACCATGTGTGGGGTTGGCATAGATTTGCCCACGAAGGAGACTTCTGTTGGGTCTTGGTTTGGGTTTACGGGCGGGATGTGCACGGCTGCCCAATATCTCGAGGTGGAAGGGGTGATCCTCGATTTGAACAGCTCGTACTGGGGTGATTGGGTAGCGCCCATGGTATCAAGGGTAAAATCCGCAATATCTTGACAAAGCTACAGGGTAGCATCCGGAGTCCTCAGATAAATACTAGGGCTCGACATGGCAGGGAATGGTTGTGAGGATGGTGCACAAGGCGAGGGGTGCTTAGCAAGGTCACTCGATGGCCTTTTTATAGCACTGGGGCTGGGTCCTTTACCGTGGTAAAAAGTAAAGAATTTGCCGGCTCAGCTCGGGGTCAACCATCGATACACACATCTTACTAAAGTGACTTATCACTGTGGGGGGGGGGGGGGGGTTGTCGGGGCAGTTTTGGTGGTCGCGCCAAGAATAGAGAAATCACTCTGTATGCTAATACTTCCATGCAAGACTACTATATAAAACAGGTGCACGATGCCAGGCTGCGTTAATTTAAGGGATCACAGAATTACAAAGCGAGGATACACGGGGACTCGCCACTACTCGAGTGACTTAGTCTACTTCGTTTACATCCAAGCGGGCGTCCCTTGTGGATGTCGAGGCTTCTCCACGGTTCTCACCGTCAGAATTAGCTGGTGAGGGCTGAGGGGCTGCAGGCTCGGGGTAGTGATGATGACCATCGCGGGGATTCTTGACCACAACCCCGTTGGAGTGTGCTCCCAGGAGGCGGCGAAGCACTTCTGGGGTCATCAAAGCACCTTGGCGGTGGTGGGGCTGACCTCGTGGTCTCGATCGGTTGTCCAAACAGCACGACCGGGTTGTCGGCGTTGGGCTCGATCTCCTCTCTTCTTTGGGGCTCGACGAACTAGCTCTCCACGGGCTGCAATCAGATCAATGGTGATTTGATCGAATAGGTCCTCCAGTGCACTTACATAGCGCACTAGGTGCAGCAATGCGGGATCCGTCTCGTGATCTCCGTTGGTAACTTGGGGTGGTCTACCATACCCTTCACGCCTGGGGTAGTAGTGGAACAAGCGACAGTTAACTCTGGGCGATAGGTGCCTGAGATGAACTATAGCCTCTCGAGCAGCTAGTTAGATGGCTTGTGGCTCAAAGGAAGTTGTCCTTCCGGTGAACCTGTAGGGGCGCTCGGGTGCCAGACCCCTACCGTAGATATGTACAGTGGCCCAGAATTGACGGATCTCACCACTTATGGGTCCTTGGTACACAAGATATTCGGGTGGCTCTTCTAATGCATAGGCACGACGGGTAAGGTTTGCGAGTATGGTCACAAAACCTCCAAGGTTGGTTGCTGTAGTCTCATGGTGCACTACGGGACCAGGCATTGTGGCTTGGTGTTGTGGTAGCGGCATCTTTGGGCTGGGTTGAGGCGAGCGTGTCCTTTTTATAGAAAAAGGGGACGGAGTCTTCCTTCGCACGCTTGCGAATGAGACGCCTTTGGTGCTGATCACTGGTGTGTGATAGACGGGCTAGGTTGATAGGTTGGGCACCGACTTCAAAAAGCGTCGGGTCACTGTGTGGCTATCTTGTGCGAGAAGCTTGGCTGAGGTTTTGGTTATGGCTCGGTGTGTTGTTAGCCTAAGTTTATTGACCTGGCTAAGATAGGATTAGCCAATGGTCAGCCTGGCTCTGATACCAAGTCTGTGGCGACCGATTCTCCGGGTGTTAATCCCAGAAAGAATGGCCCTTGTGCTTACCAGCCCCAGGATAACTGTTAGCTGATAAGGCACCAACTTGATACAGAAATTCCAAGCAAAAAAACAATATAAGTAGTACAAGACCATTCTGGTCTGTGGGTACAACAAATGGTTTATAAAAGTTGGCCAGTGAGCGGGTTATGAAACATCCTCGTCTATGGGTCTCCATTTCCCACAGGAACAGTGACCAAAGTTAACTCCTATCTTCGCGAGACTGCTATCACCATTGCCTATGTTCCGGGCTGTCATCGCAACGCTCCTCTCCAAGCAAGAAATCTGGCCAAGACAATAGCGAGGACAAGCCGGTGAGTACTTTGAATGTACTGCAAACATTATGAACACAGGCATAATTTAACAATGATGTGCTGAAAATATATTATGCTCGGGGACGTTAGTCACATAAGATAAATAAAACTCTGATGCGTGCAAGCATGTTATTTGTGAATATGCAATAATATGGTAGTATTAAAATTATGAAATAAATAATATAAAGGGCTTCAAAAGAAATGCCGCAATCGGGCGTCTGAGCGACACCACATAAAGGGCTTATAAATAAACAAAAACAATGCCGCAGTCGGGCGTCTGAGCGACACCACATAAAGGGCTTATAAATAAACGAAAACAATGTCACTTTTCGGTCGATCGAGCGACACCACATAAAGGGCTTATAAATAAACAAAAACAATGCCGCAGTCGGGCGTCTGAGCGACACCACATAAAGGGCTTATAAATAAATACAGTGAATATCCAGGAGGTAGAACCATCCCAGGATATTCAATAATACTAATAAAATCACGGGTTAGTCAACCATAATAATAATAATCATAATTATCACAATCCACAAGTTGTGAAATTCAGTTCTGGTTTAACAGTTTCATCTCCGAAGTCCGACACTAAGACCGACACTTGACCCATCCCAGACTGTAATGCTTAACCATGGACACGGCTATTCGAATAGGTTTAATCTCTGCAGAGGGTGTACTCTTTACCCACGAGTAACGGATTCCTTTAGTCCATCGGGACTAATTCCGTCTATGGTCTTTTGGTTGAAAACACACCTAACTTGCACACGCCAGCTTAACCCACATGTGTCTGGAATCACCCACGACACCTGTTAAGCAAAACTCTAAGTGGGGAGGCTACAACCTCGACGTAACATGGGATCACAAAATTTATCTCTTGGCATAACTGAGAGCTACCCCCTTTCGGCTACAACCGAAACACCCATGCTCCCGGACCCGGTGGCATGACTACCGGATGCCTCCAGTATCTTCCACCACGGCCTCTCTGTACGGTGTGTGCTAGGAAAGGGGTTGACAACTTACTGAACCGTACCCTACTTGTGGTAGGGACAAGTGGTAGTACGAAGCAAGTATGGGGGTTACTGGCACAAGACTCGATATACGGTCGACTCAGGAGGTTGCAATATTTCCTGCAAGATTAGTATAACAACGCAAGTACTTCAAACAACAGATAGAAACACCATGCGACATATCCCCTCATGCCATACCGGACACGACCGTCTCGACGGAGGACTAGGGGCAAGACCGTGCCTACCCAAGACAGAGGCCTCCCTTTCTTTCCTCCCGGTAGGCGTGAAAGGCACATGACGGTGATTTCTATCACAATCATATCAACTCCATTTGCATGAAATTCTTAAACATGCATTCATGAGTAGGAACACCTCCTCACATAAAATGACGTATGCTCGTGTCGGGGGGTGTTGCCACTGTGCCAAGCAACATACACAAAAATTACACCAGGGTTCAGAATGCTTGCCTTCAAGTCATGGGAAAGGCAGGGTGCATTCCAAAACATCTTGAAATCTTCAAAAATCCTATTTAAAAGAATATATAAGAATTAACACACAAAAACAAAACAGCACAAAAAGTTGTTTTGAATTTTTTTCAAATAAATCTTAAAATAAACTAGACAATATTTGAGAGAGGTAGGAAAAAGAATCATTTGATTTGGAGTTGTATTTAAAAAGATACAACCGGTCAAAGTCCTGGTCAAATCTGATTTAAAATAAAATGTAAAATGTAAAAAACGGTTCGACATCGACCACGTTGAAGGCGCATTTTGGAAACGCGCTTCCACTTAACCCACGTGGATTGCGCCTGGGTCACTGACAGTGGGTCTAGGGGGCCCCACTTGTCAGGTTTGACCAGTCTCCTTCCCTCTACTTCCTTCGACCGAACAGAGGTGGGGACTCCGGCGATCGTCGCCGGCGTTTGGCGGCTCCTCGCGGGCTCCAGATGGTCGTGATGGATCCGCAAGACCGGGGCGGTCCTACCGGTGGTCGCTGGGTCGGCGGGGACGACGTGAGCTGCCGCGGCGAAGCCACAAGCGGAGGAAGCTTCGGGGACAAAGTGATTTTGGGGCCGCGGTGGTTCCCGATCAAAATCGAGTAGGGGGAAGGGTTCAGGGAGGAAGAGAGGGTTTCTGGTGAAGAGATTGGAGAGGGGGAGGCCCTCGTTGCACCGAACGGAGCCGGGAGGCGACGGTGGCCGAACTGACCGGAGAGGTTGAAGATGACCTGCTCCCCTTCAATTGGTGGCGATGGGGGCGCTAGTGAGACGGCGTGAGGCTTCCTGAGGGCTCGGAGACGCTCGGGGCTTCCTTATATAGCGTGGCTAGGTTGGTCCGAGGTAGCCGGAGATAAGAACGGCGGCGAACCGACGTTCTGTAGCAGCAGGGGGACGTGGCGACGACGGGAGCTAGCCGACGAGCGAGGGGATGAGCTTGCGATGCTCACAGGGGCAGATGGCGAGCCGGGGTAGCTTTGGCGGAGCCAACCGTGGCAGAGGCACGATGCGGACGCCGGCGTGCCGCCAAGAGCTCTGTCGGTGGTGCTGTGGGGTGGCGTGGCGGTGCAGAGATACGTGGTGCTCTAGCAGCTGTTGGCCAAGGGCCGGAACGGGTGCGGGGCGAGACGCGGCGGCTTGGGCGCACGTGCGTGCCAAACGCACGCTCTGGGCGCGCCCAGAGCATGCCCGGGACATGCTCGACGAAATGCCAGGGCATCCTAGAGGTCGTGGTTGAGGCTGGCAATAAACAGAACTAGTCTAGGATGAGCAAGGGGATCAATGGACATGGTGGATTGGTCAGGCTCAAGTTCACCATGTAAACCTGAAGTCATGTCAAATGGTACATGCACTCGTGGTGTTTGACAAAATGCCAAAGGCACCTAGGTAGTTCTTGGAGTGGCCAAATTCTCCGGATCGTTGTCTCTATGGATGGATAAGAGGGTGGTGAAGTTAGTTTGACAAAAGCAAAAACTTGTTAGTGCAAGTTATGCAAAACTTCAGTTCTGGGCAGGAAGTGAATGGCACTATTTCATGAACCAAAAATCTTCCAAAGGGTCCACTCTTCTGGACTTAAGAGTTTGGCAAGGAGGACTATAAGTAGGAAAAGGAATTATAGATAAAGAAGCAAGTTAGGAGATGGTTGCAGTACAAATCACCAAATGGCACCAGAATGAAGATGATGATGATTCCCTAAATTTTTCCAAAGAACAACACTAGGTTTTTGCATAAAGTTGGATGTCATGCTACCACTGATATCCCATAATTTTGGTGGAGGCTCTAGGGAAATATTTAATTGGGTTGTAGTGCAAAAATGTCCATCGGACCAGATTTGAAAAATAGGTGTAAAACTCAAAATATGCAATGAAATAATTATATTAATGCACACAAGTGATTTAGAGACATCGCATGACATCTCCAAATTTTGGTTGGAATATTAGTTAAAGTAATCAACTGGTTGCAGTACAAACAGAGCTCCAAACTTTAAAACAATTCATTTTTAATGATTAAAGCTCAGCGTGAAATAATTTACTAAATATTAAGAAAATGTTTTAATGAGATGGCATAGAAGTCCAATATAGTTGTGAAAGCTCCACTTGGGAAAAAGACAAAACTCCTTAACAATAAAAGAAGATTTCTGAAATCAACAGAAATAAAAATTTTAAAACTCCTGGCAAAATTTTTAATATTGAAAACTTGGCTAAATTTTTGGGGTGTTACAACTACTACCCCCCTTAAGAAAAATCTCGTCCTCGAGATTTGTTAAGGGTTGTAAATAAAAATACTTTTACTTGCTCAAAAGATTATTTTACTCAAGCGGTAAAAAAAAGCGGCTACAGTGAGAGGACAATAAGTGGTGCAAAAATACAGTATGGGATACTGGCGCGGTGTGGGAAAAAAATCCACGGTTTTGGGGAAAACTAGCGATTTCTACACTGGACATAAATTTAGAATAAATTTTAAATCTAAAATACACTGGTCGCACCCGAGAGCACAGTGCTCTCTCTGGCTGACTGGTGGACCCGGGCCCACGGTTAGTCTCTTCTCCTCCCTCCGGCTCCTTCTTCTTCCTCTCTCCTGCGCACTCTCCCGCGCTTTCTCCACCGGCGACGCCTAGCGCGTAGGGCACCTAGGCCGTACCGCAGTAGTGCGCGTGCTAGTTGCCGGTGCAGCATGCACTCACCTCACGGGCAGTCTTGGCGCCGCTTTGCTCATGGATTTGCCTCTCAACACCGGGCGGTCGGGCGACGGCGGCGCTGGTGGACCTCGCCCACCGTATACACCGAGCTCAGCTTATAAAACGACATGGCGTTCTCCTCTTCCTCCTCACACCTGGCCTCGCTCCTCCTTCTCCTTCCTTCTCCTCTGTTCCCGCTGACCGGAGCTCGAGGCGAGGCTCTAATGGCGGAGGTGGCGCCGGACTGGTACGTGATCCTGCTGTGCGGAGGGTTGGCAGCGATGCTGGGGTTCTCGGTGCTCCTGTGCGCGATGATCCACGATGATCATCGCGATGCCGCTGCTCGGTTGCTGGCTCTCCGCGGTGGCGGTGACCACGATGAGTAGGTGGGGTGTGCCGGGTGATAACTGTGGTCCAGAGGTGTTTTAGATAGGTGCGACACAGTTTGCAAAAAAATTGCAAGCGGTGTACGTGTCCGTGTAATCGTGGTGGTGAGTCTGCTGCCTTGGGGCTGTGTGAAATAAATAATCTATGCCGTGAGAAAATATATGATGTGGCAACTCAGGGAAAAGAAACTTCATTCCAGGATTTCTCGCGAGAGGAAACAATAATACATTAGAGTCAAACCGCGACAGAGTTGCTTACATTAATGATTCGCTCGTCACGAAACTCGGGGTACTAAGCATAAGTTACAAAATAAAAGTTGCAGTAATAAAAACAGCGGTGCATCTAAATTGAAAATGGTAACTGGACGGGGTCCTGAGAAAATGTTTCCGGCACTGGGATACACTCTTCTTCTATCAGAGGAAGTGGATTGACCAGTCGATGAATGTGTCTCTCCTGGTCGGGCCTCAGTGATCTGCCGATGGCGATCTGAGGATTTAAATCATGAGGCTTTGCGTATAACCCATCACATGTTGGGTTAAACGTTCTTGAGCGATGACGTATTGGACGAGGTTGGCCAAGACTGGGTCTCTCTCAATACGTCCACCTGGAAAAGATGTTACTCCTCTGGGTGCTGCACGGCTCAGAAAATAATAATACCCTCGTTCGCTGGCATAGGGTACCGCGAATCGAAGGCGAGCAAGCGCTTCATACGCAGCAGCTTCTACGGCCATGTGCGGGGTTGGCATAGATTTCCCCACGAAGGAGACTTCTGTTGGGTCTTGGTTTGGGTTTACGGGCGGGATGTGCACGGCTGCCCAATATCTCGAGGTGGAAGGGGTGATCCTCGATTTGAACAACTCGTACTGGGGTGGCTGGGTAGCGCCCATGGTACTGCGGGTAAAATCCCGCAATATCTTGACAAAGCTACCTGGGGTAGCATCTGGAGTCCTCAGATAAATACTAGGGCTCGACATGGCAGGGAATGGTTGTGAGGATGGTGCACAAGGTGAGGGGTGCTTAGCAAGGTCACTCGGTGGCCTTTTTATAGTACTGGGGCTGGGTCCTTTACCGTGGTAAAAAGTAAAGAATTTGCCGACTCAGCTCGGGATCAACCATCGATACACACATCTTACTAAAGTGACTTATCACTGTGGGGGGGGTTGTCGGAGAGGTTGAAGATGACCTGCTCCCCTTCAATTGGTGGCGATGTGGGCTCTAGTGAGACGGCGTGAGGCTTCCTGAGGGCTCGGAGACGCTCGGGGCTTCCTTATATAGCGTGGCTAGGTCGGTCCGAGGTGGCCGGAGATAAGAACGGCGGCGAACCGACGTTCTGTAGCAGCAGGGGGACGTGGCGACGACGGGAGCTAGCCGACGAGCGAGGGGATGAGCTTGCGCTGCTCACAGGGGCAGGTGGCGAGCCGGGGTAGCTTTGGCGGCGCCGACCGTGGCATAGGCGCGCTGCGGACGCCGGCGTGCCGCCAAGAGCTGTCGCTTGGTGGTGCCGTGGGGTGCCGGGGTGGTCGGGGTGGCGTGGCGATGCAGGGATACGTGGCGCTCTAGCAGCTTTGGCCAAGGGCCGGAACGGTCTTGAGGCGAGACGCTGGCGTTTCTACGTATGCGTGCAAGCAACGACGCCTGAGCACGCCCGGGACATGCTCGACGAAATGCCGGGGCATCCTAGAGGTCGTGGTTGAGGCCGCAATAAATGTAACTAGTCTAGGATGAGCAAGGGGATCAATGGACATGGTGGATTGGTCAGGAGCTCAAGTTCACCATGTAAACCTGAAGTCATGTCAAATCTGGCTGTGCACTCAGGGTGTTTGACAAAATGCCAAAGGCACCTAGGTAGTTCTTGGAGTGGCCAAATTCTCCAGATCAGTGTCTCTATGGATGGATAAGAGGGTGGTGAAGTTAGTTTGACAAAAGCAAAAACTTGTTAGTGCAAGTTATGCAAAACTTCAGTTCTGGACAGGAAGTGAATGGCACTGTTTCATGAACCAAAAATCTTCCAAAGGGTCCACTCTTCTGGACTTAAGAGTTTGGCAAGGAGGACTATAAGTAGGAAAAGGAATTATAGATAAAGAAGCAAGTTAGGAGATGGTTGCAGTACAAATCACCAAATGGCACCAGAATGAAGATGATGATGATTCACTCAATTTTTCCAAAGAACAACACTAGGTTTTTGCATAAAGTTGGATGGCATGCTACCACTGATATCCCATAATTTTGGTGGAGGCTCTAGGGAAATATTTAATTGGGTTGTAGTGCAAAAATGTCCACTGGACCAGATTTGAAAAACAGGTGTAAAACTCAAAATATGCAATGAAATAATTATATTAATGCACACAAGTGATTTAGAGACATCACATGACATCTCCAAATTTTGGTTGGAATATTAGTTAAAGTAATCAACTGGTTGCAGTACAAACAGAGCTCCAAACTTTAAAACAATTCATTTTTAATGATTAAAGCTCAGCGTGAAATAATTTACTAAATATTAAGAAAATGTTTTAATGAGATGGCATAGAAGTCCAATATATTTTGGAAAGCTCCACTTGGGAAAAAGACAAAACTCCTGAACAATAAAAGAAGAGTTCTGAAATCAACAGAAATAAAAATTTTAAAACTCGTGGCAAAAAATTTAATATTGAAAACTTGGCTAAATTTTTTGGGTGTTACACGAACTCATCGAGACCAGCGGCGGGTTTTGGAGACTGGCGGAAGGAAGACACGCACGCCACCATAGAGCAGCACCGAGACACACCGTCAATCCAACAGATGCGATGGCCGTGACGTTGACGGACCCGCGCCCAGTGCGGGCGGGTACTTGCCTTACGAGGTTCGGTGCCCCGCCTTCACTCGCGAGCTGCGGCAGGTCCACTGGCCATCAGCCCGAGTCTTCAAGCCCGACAGAGTTTTTGGGCATCTACATGCACTACTGCAGGTCGCTCCTAACGCGACACTACGATCATAGACACTTCGATGAAACTGTGTGTGATGCAATAATCACAAACGGTGGTGTAAAAAAACATCAAAAAAGGTGCAAAACATTTGCGATGGTGTATGCATCAAACAAGGTTCAGATTTTAGTTGCGTGCGTGATGCAGGGCACACGGTTCAGTTCAGTTAACTGTTTGCGATGAGGAGGAACAAAAGAAACGGGTAGCTAGATGAAGGTGTGCGCGATATACATCATACGGTTCACTCGGATGAACTGTTTGTGATTAGGCAACACAAAAGAAACGGTCAGCCAGATCAAGGTGTGTGCGATATACGTCATGCGGTTCACTCGGATGAACTGTTTGCTTTGAGCCAAGAGAACAGAAACGGTTCAATATAACACTACAAAAAATACACACCCCTCACATTTTGGGCCGGACGAATTTTTTTTCTGTCATACTTATGACACTTCTATGATGATAATTGTGACAAAACCCGGTATCATCATAGATGTTGTGGGGTCCTACTTGTATGACAAAAAATCATGACAGAAAATGGGCTTTTCGTCCTGGGCGGGCCGGAGATGCAGCTGCACGACATTCTTTGGGCCGTCCATGACAGAAAAAACCGTGGTAGAAGCGAGGGCGAGGAAAATATTGGGGGTGTTCCTGGTTACGGTGGGTGGTCGGGGCCGAGCGATGCACGTTTCTCTCATTACGCACGCTGCAGCGTGCGGTGCGAGGCGTTGGGCTCTAATCGAACCCGAAAGGTGCGTTGGGCTCTAATCGAACCCGGCGATTGTAATCGCAGTTACGCGTTCATCGAACCCGGCGATTGATCTATGGCTGTTAACTAAACCCGATCGAGCGATTCCTTCACTACTGCTGCTAACTGAAGCCGATTGATGCTGCCTCTGGATGAATAGTGAGCATTGCTGGGGGGGGGGGGTTTGGATGAACAGTTCCCGATGGGGGTGGATGAACAGGACCCCGTGGTGTTGCCTCTGGATGAACATGACCCCGATCGATCGAGCTGGTTGGGGCTGGATGAACAGGACCCCGTGGAGGGCTGGATGAACAGGACCACCCTGTGGAGGGCAAGATGAACAGTAGACGGTGGAGGGCTGGATGAACAGTAGCCCGTGGAGGGGTGGTTGAACAGGAGCCCGTGGAGAGGGCTGGTTGAACAGTGGCCGGTGGAGTAGCGCGCTGTGGAGGCTGGATGAACAGGAACCCATGGATGAACAGTCGCTGGTGGAGGCTGGAGGAGGTCGACGGTGGATGAAAAGTAGCCCGTGGAGGCTGGAGGGGGTCGACGGTGGAGATGAACAGTATGCCGTGGAGTCCTGCTTTTGCGATGCACGCCACACCCTCCCGGCGAACAGGACCCCCGTTTTGACCGTAGCGCTCCAACACAAGTCCGTTTCCTCCGTTTTGCGGTACGCCACACCCCTCCTGATCAACATGACCCCCATTTCGACCGTAGGAGGTCCGTTTCCTCCGTTTTGCGGTACGCCAGACCACTCTTGATGAACAAGATCCCTATTCGACCGTGGCCGGTCGAACACAAGGCCGTTTACTCCGTTCTGCAGTACACCACGCCTTGTTTCCATCGGTTGTTCCTTCCAAGCCCTCCCGATGAACACGATGACGCATTCCGTTCCGACCCAGACGGTTAGCTCCCCATGAACACGATGACGACGCTGTTTCTCCGTTCCGACCCAGTCATGTACACGAGCCCTGGCCGTATGTATGCACGAGTAGGCGTTCGAGACCCTGCCCGTATGTACGTGACGCGGGTCAGATTTTCTTTCTTGCACACCGGCGCCAGACGACGCGTGTACATGCTACGTCGCACCTCTACTACGACGCCGCCGCCTCTACATCGACCAAGATGTACGTACATCGTTCGCGACCAGAATGACAACGCCACGTGCGCTTGACCAGGTGGGTCCCGACTGTCGGGCACTTCCTTGCCTGCGAAGATGTAGCTGGTGGGTCCCAGCAGTCAGGGGGGCGAATCATTTTTTTTGCCCGGACGCACTTCCTTGCGTGCGAACATGTAGCTGGTAGGTCCCAGCAGTCAGGGGGAAACATTTTTTTCACGAAATACAGTTGCCCGTCTGGTGGGTCCCTGCTGTCAGTGGAGGGATACTTATTTTGCGGTAATAAGGAGGCACTTCCTTGCGACCGCCATGGACCCATGTGTCAGCCTCTCCACGTACAGTACTCTTCCAATGGAAGTCGTTCCTTGACCACGTCGACCACGCCGCGCCGAGAGCACCAGGGAGGTGGACGATGGCGAGGCCTAGGAAGTGGAGGATGCGGAGCCGGGGAAGACGCAGCAGTGGAAGCCCGCACGGAGAGGAGTACGAGGGTTCACTGGTTCGGCTGCGGTGTGAGGCTCCCTTCACCGCAGGTCCTGGCTAGCGGTGGGAATAGTAGGGGGCGGTGAGGCCTCTGCGGTAGCACAGCTGGCCACGGGAGGCAGGAGCATGCGGCACGACCGGGGTTGCTTTGGGCGGCTGGAGCAAGAATACCAGAGGTTGAAGAAGCAGTAAGGCCGTTGGATGGACATCGTACGGTCACTGGAGCTAGAATCGTTCATATTGACTAAGTTGACAAAGCACTTCGTCCCCGTCAACTTAGTAGGCCCACAAGTCAGCCTCCCACCAAGGTGGGTCCCAACTAGCAGGGGGAGTATTCATTTTTTTGTGCGTAATAAGGAGGCACCTCCGGTGTGTCCAAGCTGACAGCGGGCTGAACGTTTTTTCACGAAATTCGTTGGCCCGTCCGGTGGGTCCCAGCAGTCAGGGGGAAATGTTTTTTTCTCCAAATACGGTGGCCCGTCCGCTGGGTCCCCGCTGTTAGGTGGTGGAATAATTATTTTCCACATAATAAGGAGGCACTTCCTTGCGGCTGCCGTGGACCCAACTGTCAGCCTCTCCACGTACAGTACTCTTCCGATGGAAGTCGTTCCTTGACCACGTTGACCACGCCGCGCCGAGAGCACCAAGGCGGTGGACGAAGGCGAGGCCTGTCGTGGTTCTAAGTCTGACAGTAGAATGGGGGGGTAGGTATGGAGAGGCAAGATCCTAGCTATGGAGTAGTTGTATACGCAAGGGATTTACGAGTTCAGGCCCTTCTCGGAGGAAGTAATAGCCCTACGTCTCGGAGCCCGAGGCGGTCGACTGGATTATCTGCGTATGTGTTACAGGGTGCGAACCCTTCTACCTGTGGAGGGGTGGCTTATATAGAGTGCTTAGGACCCCAGCCAACCCACGAAAGGTAGGGTTTAAGGTGCGTTAAGGCTAGGCGTTCATCGGTAACGCATTACATAAAGTATCATTATGATCATAAAGACTATTTAACTACAGACCGCTTGGGCACCGAGTGGCTCTTGGACTCCTGGTGGTCGAAAGTGAGTCTTCATGGTCGAGTGTCTTTGAATCAGCCGAGTGGAAACCTACCGGATCGACCGAAGGCCGCTTCTCTTGCGAGTGTCCTTGTGGAGGGTACCTTTGGGCAGGTCTATGACCCTACCCTGTACATGACTTCATCATTAGCCCCGAATGGATCGAGGTTTGAGTGAGGAAGGAGTTGATAATCTTTCCGACCTGTTCTTCGTGTTGCGAGTGTGTCTTACTCTGGATCAACGACCTTTTAGTGATGGCATCAACTTCTCTTTCAGACGCCTTGATCCATTCTTCACGTTTTGTCGAGTGAACTCTGTGAACTTGAGGATTTCTGGGCGACGGATCGGAGGAAATCTGCTATCTGAAGGGTTGCTCCGCGGTTAGCGGATTTCGCTGGATCTGAATTTTGGGAAGCGCGCGAAGCGGAGAAAACTGCGGCACTCGGATGGGATAAGAATATGACGCCTCGATCTTCACGCCGCCTTTTTTTGCCACGTATCGCGTGCGTGCCTATTGTGGGATTTGACGGGATTGCCTGGGCCTACCGGTCAGCCACTCGGAAGCGGCCCCATATAAAGCGTCGGACAGGGTATTTTGAACAGTGCGACCTCAATCTTCTCCTCCCTCTGCCTCCAAACCTTCTTGCTATGCTCTTAGCCTGTCCAGCGCCGCAGCTCAGTACTTGCTTCGCCGGTGACCATGGTGAAGGAGAAGACCGCAGCCCTGGAATGGGTGAAGAAGGCGGCGGCGAAGGCTAAGGGGAGAGCGCCCAGTCGGGGCGGATCCTCTTCGCGGTCCAAACTGCCGCAAGGCTGGGTCCAAGGAGACTGGATCCGCTCGACCATCACCGAGAAGGACCTCACCGATCTGGCCAATGAAGGACTGATCCCCGATGGATCGGCGAGGCTTCCGGGAACGGAGTGGCAATCGCAGCCTGAAGAGGGTGAGTGGGTTCTCCTGGCTACCCACGTAGATCGGGGATTTTCTCTGCCACCGAATCCTTTTTTCCAGGGGTTTTTGAACTTTTTTGGAGCGCAACTCCATCATTTCACTCCCAACTCCATTGTCTACCTTGCTGATTTCATTTTGTTATGCTAAAACTTCTTGGGTTGTCGACCGCACTGGGGTCTCTTCAAGCACATATTCACCTGTCGCTCTCAAACGGTGAAGAAAACGAACCCGAATGACGAGAAAACCCAAGTAATCCAGCTGTGTGGGGGACTCGGGGTCCAGATGAGGGGGAAGAGCGCCTTTCCGGCTATGACTCTCCCTGACTCGGTTAGAGGGTGGCAGTCGACCTGGTTCTACTGCCAAGACCAGCCGACGCCGGGGCCGTCGACTGGGCTCCCTCCTTTCTCCACGAGTCGAGTGAACAAGCCATCTTCCCTGAAGGTGT